>MJUU01033309.1:197173-208826 GCA_002080025.1 Modiolus philippinarum | reverse complement strand
AACTACTGAGCCAATTGGCACCAAACTTGGCCACAATAGTCCTTTGGTGGTCCCTTACAAAAAAGGTGTTTTTCAGGTCCACGCAATATCCAAGATGGCCGCCAGCAGGAAACATAGTTTTAACATTGGACCCTATGGGAAAAGACATTCAAAGATCTTCTTCTCTGCAACTACTGAGCCAATTGGCACCAAACTTGGCCACAATAGTCCTTTGGTGGTCCCTTACAAAAAATGTGTTTTTCAGGTCCACGTGATATCCAAGATGGCCACCAGCGGGAAACATAGTTTTAACATTGGACCCTTTGGGAAAACACATTCAAAGATCTTCTTCTCTGAAACTATTAAGCCAATTGCCGCCAAACCTGGTCACAATAGTCCTTGGGTGCTCTCTAACAAAAATAGAGTTTTTGGGGTTCGCGCTATATCCAAGATGGCCGCCAGCGGAAACAAAGTTTTAACATTGGACCCTTTAGAAAATACATTCAAAGATCTTCTTCTCAGAAACTCCTAGTTCAATTATAACCAAACTAAGCCACAATTGTTCTAAGGTGATCCCATCCAAAAATTTATCTGGTAGGTTCTAACTCATCCAAGAAAGCCAACATCTGGAACATAGTTTTTACATTGACCCTATTGATTTTTAAGGGAAACCTCTGTCCAAATTTTTGAATTTTTATTTGAAATGTGGTCTGAATGTTTTAATTTCAGCAATATGTATTACTTTGATTATAAGGGGAACCCCTGCCCAAATTTTTTTTTGAATCGTGTTCTGTTATGGGTTGTAATGGATGGTGGATCTTTCAGTTGCCATGGAAACCAAATAAGAATACTGTAATTTTAGAAAAAAAGTATTCTGCTAAATTTTATGTTTTGTTTTTCCTATTGGAAATGCCTTTTATCTATGTCAGCCATGGTCCAGGTGAGCAATACAGGCTCTTGAGAGCCTCTTGTTTGGAGTTTTAATCCATTATAGCATCCAGATTCAAAATTTCCAGGGAGCAATTATGTTTTCCTGACTAATAGAAACAGTCGATGGTTTATCAGAGGATGTTGGCAGTATGGCTTGAAGATGCTTAAAACAACAAAAAAAAAGGCAATTTGTTTTTTCTGTACTATGCTGGAATTTGTACCACTCATCAAAACGGCCATGAGAATGTTGGCAGATGTGACCAGTATTATGTCAGAAGAGTGACGATATAATTTTTCTACATATATAAGGAGAAAAGGCTGGATTTTGTTGTAATAAATGTTTTTTAACGTCACAGGTAGAATTGCTGTTTTTCAAGGAGACTGATGAAGGTTAGATAAAGAGGGTACTAGTGAAATTTTAAGGGTGCATGAAGAGGGGTTGCTTTATAATACCAAGTTCAGTGCAGTTTTACCACAGGTTAACAGTTGTTTGAAGTACAAGGTGTTTGTAACACATTTCAGGTCAAAAGATACCCTGTGCCTATGTACAGATTTGACTCCCGTGCTTCATTTGTGAATGGTTGAAAAATTTAATACAAGTTGTATGTATTGCATGTTATAATGGAACAGAAAATGGAACTCAGTTGGAAGGAGTATTTTCTGCCTCATAAAGGCTTACTCCATAACATTGAGAAACCTGGGTCGGTTATCTCCCTGTACCAAGTTAGTTTTGTACGGTTCAAAGTGGAGATAATTAGCTCACCTGGCCTAAAAGGCCATTAGTGAGCTTTTGCCATCACTTTGCATCCGTCGTCCGTCCGTCAACAATTTCAAAAATCTTCTCCTCTGAAACTGCAACCAAACTTGGCCTGAAGCATCACCAGGGTATCGGTTTCAAAATTGTGTTCGATTAGTCCGAAGACCAAACAACATGGCTGCTGTTACTAAAAATAGAACATAGGGGTAAATTGCTGTTTTTTTGCAAATAACTCAAAAAAACGTTACAGAAATAAAAAATCTGACATGAGGTGAAAGTGATCAACATAGCAAGATCTACCTGCCCTGCAATTTTGAAGAAAATCCGAAAACGTCTTGGAGTTATTGTCCTTTTTCCATAAAATTTTCTAAATTCTGCATTTTTTATTTTTTATTTCAAAAAGTGTAACAGATAGAGGTCAAGTGTATATTGCAAAAAGGCTCAGCATATCAAGATCTACAAACCCTGAAATTTTGAAGAAAATCCAAAATCTCTTGTAGGAGTTATTGCCCTTTTTTCACAGAATTTTCAAAATTTTCATATTTGTTGTCTTTTATTTCCAAAACTATAGAAGATGAAGGTTAAGTGTAAATTGATAAAATGTTTGCCATGCTGTGTGGATTTCAAAACTGGTGTTTAAAATTGTTTGTTGCCCGCCATTTTCAAAATGGCTGCCATAAAAGGCGGGAAAATTCAACATTGTTAGATTTCAATGAAATTTGGTTTCCAAATAGATATTGATGCAGCGACTTCAAAACCAGTGTTGAAAAAGTGTTTGTTGACCACCATTTCCAAAATGGCCACCAAAAAAGGCGGGAAAATTCAACATTGTCTGATTTCAAAGAAATTTGGCTTCCAAATAGGAATTGATGTTGCAACTTCAAAACAGACGTTAAATATTGTTCGTTGATGGCCATTTTCAAAATGGACGCCAAAAAAGGCGGGAAAATTCAACATTGTCTGATTTCAATGAAAGTTGCTTTCCAAATGATGTTGCAACTTCAAAACCGTTGTTGAAAAGTGTTCATTTACTGCCATTTTCAAAATGGCTGTCAAAAAAGGCGGGAAAATTCAACATTGTCCAATTTCAATGAAACTTGGTTTCCAAATTGTTATTGATGTCGCAAAAATTCAGCATTGTCCGATTTCAATGAAATTTGGTTTCCAAATAGGAATTGATGTTGCAACTTCAAAACAGATGTTAAATATTGTTCGTTGACCACCATTTTCAAAATGGCCACCAAAAAAGGCAGGAAAATTCAACATTGTCTGATGTCAATGAAAGTTGCTTTCCAAATGATGTTGCAACTTCAAAACCATTGTTGAAAAGTGTTCATTTACTGCCATTTTCAAAATGGCTGTCAAAAAAGGCAGGAAAATTTAACATTGTCCCATTTCAATGAAACTTTGTTTCCAAATAGTTATTGATGTCGCAACTTCAAAACTGATATTAAAATTTGTTTGCTTACAGCCATTTTCAGAATGGCTGCCAAAGAAGGTGAGAAAATTGAACATTGTCCGATTTCAATGAAATTGGTTTCCAAGTGGATATTGATGTTGCGACTTCAAAACTGCTGTTGAAAATTGTTCGTTGACCGCCATAAAAGGTGGGAAAATTCAACATTGCCTGATTTCAATGAAATTTGGTTTCCAAATAGATATTGATGTTGGGATTAAACCAAAACCGGATTTGAAAATTGTTTCTGGAGCACCATTTTCAAAATGGCCACAAAAAAGGGCAGAAAAATTCAACATAGTCTGATTTCAATGAAATTTGGTTTCCAAATAGATATTGATGTCGTAACTTAAAAATATGGTGTTGACTTCCATTTACAAAATGATGTCTCAGCTTCAAAACCTGTGTCGAAAGTGGTCCTTAGCAAGAACGTTTTTGTCCAAAAAGCCCAACAAAGAAATATATTAAAAAATAATCAGACTTAGAATACAGATCAAGATATTGGTGGTGTTGAACTACCAAAGTTTGAGGGACTGAAGTTCATTTGTATAACTTACAATGTTATCTTGATTGTGGCAACTGAAAGCCAGGTGAGCGATACAGGCTCCTGGGAGCCTTTGGTTTTAATTAGCATATCAATAAACTCTTTTGATATTTAAATTAAAATCATCTCCACTTTAACTATATATAACTAACTTGGTACAGGGAGATAACAGTACTGACCGAGGTTTCTCATTAAAGCACTTTACTTTGTAGTGTTTTATAAAATTCTTGATCTGGGTTAGCCAGTATACAAGTTATTTTCAAACTTCATGTAATGCTGTCAAAACATGGATGTGTCACAATATGCATGGATCACAGTACGTTGCAAATACATGAGTCACAGTATGCATGGATCACAGCGTTGTCCATACAAACATGAGTCACATTGGTGTTGCCTACACATGCATGGATCACAGCATTGATGTCCATACAAACATGAGTCACAATGGTGTTGCCTACACATGCATGGATCACAGCGTTATTGTCCATACAAAACATGAGTCACAATGGTGTTGCCTAAACATGCATGGATCACAGCATTGTTGTCCATACAAATATGAGTCACAATGGTGTTGCCTACACATGCATGGATCACAGCATTGTTGTCCATACAAATATGAGACACAATGATGTTGCCTACACATGCATGGATCACAGCATTGTTGTTCATACAAACATGAGTCACAATGGTGTTGCCTACACATGCATGGATCACAGCGTTGTTGTCCATACAAAACATGAGTCACTATTGTGTTGCCTACACATGAACGGATCACAGCATTGTTGTCCATACAAACATGAGTCACAATGGTGTTGCCTACACATGCACGGATCACAGCATTGTTGTCCATACAAACATGAGTCACAATGGTGTTGCCTACACATGCATGGATCACAGTGTTGTCAGTGCATAAACAATGAAAGAATGCGGAGTAAATACGCACGAGACAAAGTTTCTACAAATGCATGGTATAACTGAGCAAAGGAACACTTCTTTTATTGTTGTTCTTCATCTTGAATGAGCTTTGCTCGTACCTCATAGAAAGTTCAAGACAACCCCTAGCACTGGTTTGAGCGGAATTTTTCACTAGACGTCGAACAACACTACATTCATGTCTTTTCTGGTCATGGATGTTGGATCTTCAACAGACATAAATAAAACTAGCAAAGTGCTCTTTAAATCACTGTCATCTGTTGCATGGATCAGAGTGGTTTTGTCTGTATACTAGAATGCATCAGTAACAGAAGTGTGGTCCATGCCTCCATGACTGTATTACAGTTTGTGTTGTCCATATATACATGGATCACAGTTGTGTTGTCCATACACACGTGGATCACAGTGATGTCCATATAGTAACAATTCATCTGTGCATGGATCACAGTGATTTGTCCATACAGGGATGAGTCCTGGTGGTGTTGTCCATATTTTCATGAGTCACATCGATGTTTTTGTCTAAACACTAATGAATCACAGAACTGTTCCCAATACATATGTAGAAGTTGATAAAGAAGAGGAATATGTCCTTGGTTTTTCTGTATTTACAAGCATTTCTAAGGCTACTTTTCAAGGGTATGAAGAAAATCTTAACTAGTATCATTTTCTGTAGTGTTGGGTAAATTCTTAATTAAAAAACATTCTGTTTAGTGCGAAGATGGATATAAAACTTGAACAGGCTTAAATAGTACCTGGTTGTTTGAAAGTGAAATTTATTTATAATATATCAAAATTGTTATAGTATAAGGATACAGTAATTGCAGCTCAGTTAAATTCTTTATTCAACTGTGGTCAAAGGTCAATGTTGAATATAACTTTTCACCTGCTCTTCTCCATTAAGGGGTATCTTGTTGGTTGCACCACTTTGTTAATATCTTAACCTTTTGATGCCCTGTTCTCCCCCGTGCTGTCTTATTCCTGACTTTTGTTCTCTAATCCCTAACCTTCTACGCCTTATTATCCCTAACCTTTGATGTTTTACTATCCCCTTATGTTTTATCTTTTCAATTCCTTTCTGATTCCTCGTTACCCCAACCGTTAATGAATTGTTTTCATATCTCCATTTCTAGTGCCAATACTTTGTTCTCATGTTGTATCCCAAATTTGATTCCTTATTACCCACATCTTTGATTCCCTAATTTGACTATCTTCGATTTATTATTACTTCCGCCTTTCGGTGCATCATTATCCACCATGTTTGATGCTTTATCCAACGACCTTTGATGTTATGGCTACGCCACTACTGATGCCTTGTTATCTTGTTATATCAACTTTTGTGTACTTCTGATGAATTATTTTTGCCATCTTTGATTGTTTATTACCTCCCACCTTTAATCTTTTGTAGTCCGTCGTATATGTATTGCTATGCCAATCTTTCATGCCTCCTCATCCCTCTTCTTTTATGCCATTACCCCACATTTGATGCTTTGTTGTCCCCATCCTGTATTTTTTGCCCCCGAGAATCGTAAATTCGAGGGTCATATAGTTTTTTGTCTGTCTGCTTGTTTGTTTGTCAGAAAAAAATTTTAACATTATATGCCTTATTATCTGTAACCTTTTATGTCTTATTGTCCCCACCTTTTGATTAACAATGAAGGGATATGGAGTAAATGCAAATGAGACAAAATCTCTACAAATACATGGTAAAACACAGCAATGGAACAACGCTTTTATTGTTGTTCTTCATCTTGAGTCTTTATGCCTTATAATCCCAACCTTTGATGCCTTATTATTCCCAACCTTAGATGCCCCATTATCCCCAACCGTTGATGCTTTGTTTCTTATAACCTTTTATGCCTTATTATCCCCAATCTCTTATGCCTTATTATCTGTAACCCTTTATGCCTTTTTATCTGTAACCTTTTATGCTTTATTATCCTCAACCTTGTTATGCCTTATTATCTTTAACCTTTTATGCCTTATTATCCACAACCTTTTATGCCTCACCATCCTCATCTTTGATGCCTTATTATCCGTAACCTTTTGTGCCTTATTATCCTCTTCCTTTGATGCATTATTATGATCTGTAACCTTTATGCCTTATTGTCCATAGCCTGTTATGCCTTATTATCCGAAGTCTTTGATGCATTATTATCCGTAACCTTTTATGCCTTATAATACCAAATATTTGATGCATTATTATCTGTAACCTTTTATGCCTTATGACCCCGCTCCGAAGGAGAGTACCCTTGTCCGTCTGCCCGTCCGTCTGTCTGTCCGTCCATCCGTCCGGATCATCTTTCGTCAAGGATTTCTGAGCTTGCGTATGTAGTAATCAACTGTTATTTAGTCTGAAGGTTTGGTATGATGAGTTGTCTGCTCTTTTCAAGTCCGTCACTCATCTACTTCCTATTTGACGGAAACTTTGATTTTTTCCCCATTATAGCCATATATTGGACATTTTCGTCAAGGATTTCGCAGCTTGTGTATGTAGTAATGATTTGATCTTTGGTCTGAGGTAAAAAGGCATCAAAGTTTGGGGATAATAAGGCATAAAAGGTTGAGGGTAATTAGGCATAAAAGGTTGGGGTTAATAAGGCATAAAGGTTACATGACTTATTAACTCCAACCTTTTATGCTTATTACCCTCAACCTTTTATGCCTTATTATCCCCAACCTTTGATGCCTTTTTATCTCAGCAAATGACTTATCTCCAACCTTTAATGACATATTGTCCCAATCCTTTAATGCCTTATTATTTGTACCTTTTCATGCCATGTTGTTTGTTACTTTTGATGCCTTTTTATCCCCAATTTTTTTTTTGCGGCTTGTTATCTGTAACTCCTTTGCAATAGCATCCCCGACCTTTGATGCATGATCATCCCTTACCTTTAAAGTCTTATTATCTGTTACCTTTTATGAATTGTTATCCCCAACATTTTTCGCCTTATAATCCCTAACCTTTTATGTATTAATATCTGTAACCTTTTATGTCTTAATATCTGTGATCTTTTACTAAGTATGCCTTGTTATCCTCAACCATTTATGCATTATTATCTGGAACCTTTTATGCCTTATTATCTCTACCTTTAATGCCTCGTTTTCCCATCCCAACCTTTAGTGCCTAATTATCCCAACCTTTTGTGCATTGTTATCTGTGCCCTTTAATGCCTTATTATTCCAAACCTTTTATGCCATATTCCCACCCTTTTATGCCTTAATATCTGTAACCTTTGATGCCTTATTATCCCAACCTTTTAGCCTTGTTATCGCAAACCTTTTATGCCTTATCCTTTTATGTGTTATTATACTCCCGCTCCGTAGGAGAGGGTGGTATACTGTTTTACCCTTGTCCGTCTGTCTGTCCGTCCGTCTGTCCGGAACATCTTTCGTCAAGGATTTCTCAGCTTGTGTTTGTAGTAATGATTTGATATTTGGTCTGAAGCTAAAGTATGATGAGCTGTATCGTGTCTCCCCATTTCAAGTCCGTAACTCATCTACTTCCTGTTTGACGATAACGTCCGTCCGGAACATCTTTCGTCAAGGATTTCTCATCTTGTGTATGTAGTAATGATTTGATATTTGGTCTGAGGCTGAAGCTTTAGTATGAGTTGTATCGTGTATCCCCATTTCAAGTCCGTAACTCATCTACTTCCTGTTTGACGATAACTTTGATTTTTTCCCATTATGGCTATATATTGAAATTTTTCGTCAAGGATTTCTCAGCTTGTGTATGTAGTAATGATTTGATATTTGGTCTGAAGCTTTAGTATGATGAGTTGTATCGTGTCTCCCCATTTCAAATCCGTAACTCATCTACTTCCTGTTTGATGATAACTTTAATTTTTTCCCCATTATGGCTATATATTGAAATTTTTCGTCAAGGATTTCTCAGCTAGTGTATGTAGTAACGATTTGATATTTGGTCTGAAGCTTTAGTATGACGAGTTGTATCGTGTCTCCCCATTTCAAGTCCGTAACTCATCTACTTCCTGTTTGACGATAACTTTGATTTTTCCCCATTATGGCTATACATTGAAATTTTTCGTCAAGGATTTCTCAGCTTGTGTATGTAGTAATGCTTTGATATGTGGTCTGAAGCTTTAGTATTATGAGTTGTATAGTGTCTCCCCATTTAAAGTTCGTAACTCATCTACTTCCTGTTTGACGATAACTTTGATTTTTTTTCCCATTATGGCTATATATATATTGAAATTTTTCGTCAAGGATTTCTCAACTTGTGTATGTAGTAATGATTTAATTTTTGGTCTGAATATTGTATCCCTTATTATCCCCAACCTTGTATCCCTAATTATCCCAAGTCTTTTATGCCATATTACCCCCAACCTTTTATGCTTTGTTATCCCCAACCATTTATATCATTATCTGTAATCTTTTATAACTTATTATATGTAACCTTTTCTGTCTTATTGTCCCCAACCTTTTATGTCGTATTAAGCCTTACCTTTTATGTCTTATTATCTGTTACCTTTTATGCCTTGTTATCCCCAAACTTTTATGCCTTATTCTCCCTAACCTTATATTCCTTATTAGTCCCTACCTTTAATGCCAATCTTTTATGCCTTCTTTCTCCCCAAGATTTAATGCTTTATTATATAAACCTGTTATGCCTTATCCCAAAACTTTATGCCTTATTATCCCCAACCTTTAATGCCTTATTATCCCCAACCTTTTATGCCTTATTATCCCAACCTTTTATGCGTAATTATCCCCAATCTTTTATGCCTTATTATCCCCAACCTTGTACAATGTATCCCTAATCATCCCCAATCTTTTTGCCATATTATCCCCGACCTTTTATTACTTCTTACCCCAACCTTTATTTACTTATTATCCCCAACCTTTTATACCTTATTGTCTGTAATTTTTTATGCCTTATTATAAGTAACCTTTTATGCTTATTATCTCCAGCCTTTTATGCCGTATTAACCCCAAAATTTTATGTCTTATTATCTGTTACCTTTTATGTCTTATTTATCCCTAACCTTTTTGCCTTATTATCCCAACCTTTTTGCCTTATTATCCCAACTTTTAATGTCTTATTATTTCCAACTGTGTGTGCCTTATTATACCCATCCTTTCATGCTTTATCATCTGGAATGTTTTATGCTTATTATCCCCAACCTTTTATGCCATATTATCCCCAACCTTTCATGTCTTATTATCCCCAACCTTTTATGCCATATTATCCCCAACCTTTCATGTCTTATTATCCCAAACCTGTAATGCCATATTATCCCCAAACCTTTTATGCTTTATTATCTGTTACCTTTTATGTCCTATTATCCCCAACCTTTAATCAACCTTTTATGCCTGATTATTCCCAACTTTCTATGCTTTATTACCCCAACCTTTTATGTCTTATTATACCCAACTTTTTATCCCCAACCTTTTATGCCTTATTATCCAAGCATTGTATGTATTATTATACCCAACCTTTTATGCCCTTTTATTCCAAACCTTGTACGCTTATTACCCTAACCTGTTATGCCTTATTTCCTGTCACATTTTATGTCTTGTTATCCTAACCCTTGATTTCTTAATATCGCAAAGAACGGTGAATTTTTATTCCAAACCCTTGATTAATGCCTTGTTGTCCCATCTTTGATGATATTCATCTATTTATCCTAACCTTTGATGCGTTATCCCCCAACCTCTAATGCCTTGTTATTCTCAAAATCTTAATCAGTTGGTCTCCACAGATAATGCTCTCTCATCCATAACCTTTTATGTCTCTTTATCCCGATATTTTATGCCTTTTAATCCTAACTTTAAAGGCATATTATCTCCACTTCTGATGCCAAATTATCTCTAACTTTGATACCCCTTTGATGTCCTGTTACCTATAATCAGTGATTCATTGTTATCTTTGCATTTTGTTTTCCAACCATCTCTCAATCTCTTACTATTGATATTTTGTTATCCTCAAATATGATGCCTGTTGTATCCCAAACTTGTGTTTGATGCCATAGTTTGCCTATTTTTGATTTGTTATTACTTCCACCTTTCAATGCCTGCCTTATTATCCGCCACGTTTGATGCTTTATCCAACAACCTTTAATGGTATGGCTACTTCATAACTGATGCCTTGTTATATTAACTTTTGTCCACTTTAAATGCCTTATTTGTTGGCCATTTTTTATTGTTAGTTCCCCCCACACTCCCACCACCTTGAATCTTTTGTTATCCCAGTTTTATATTTATTGTTAGACCAATCTACCATGCCTGATTATCCATCTTCTTTTATGCCTTATCAGACCACATTTAATGCTTTGTCATCATCCTTTATTTTCATGCCCCGAGAATCAGGGATTCCGAGGGTCGTATAGTGTTTTTGCCTGTCTGTTCGTCTACAAAACTTTAAAATTTGGTATATCTTTTAAATGGCAAGTGATAAGACTTTCATATCTCGCTTGTTTATTCCTTGAAATATGGCAAGACCTTTTAGACTATACAAGAGTATCCATTTGACCAACTTTTTTGGGAAAAAAATATATATATGTATGAACTTTAACATTGGTTGAATGGTAGACTGATATTATAGGACTTCTTCGCTTTAAACTTTAAATGGTGAGTGATAGGGGTTTTGTATTTAATAGTTGTATTTAGTGTGATCTTGCATTTCAGTTAATACCAAAATCTATAAATATTTAGTGCTGATTTCTCAAAAACGCATGAATTATTCAGTCAATGGACTTCCAAATGTTTTGGTTTGATCTGCACTGATGAGACATAAGTTGTCAAAATGCGCATATGAAGAAAATAAATTAACAGTAACTTCGGTATTTTGATGTAAACATATTTTATTAACTAATAAACAAATTTTTACAATTACAAAACAATACATGGGCAAAAAAGAACGGAACATTTAGTTAAATGGATACAGAAACCAGTGTCATAGCACTGATATAAATCTGTTAAATGGATACAGAAACCAGTGTCATAGCACTGATATAAATCTGTTTCCGTATATTTTTACAATTTACAGTAACTTGAAAATATAATGCCCAAGGAATTAGAAACGAAAAAAAAA
>MJUU01033309.1:181653-197168 GCA_002080025.1 Modiolus philippinarum | reverse complement strand
AAAAAAGAAAAGAAAATGAAGTTAATAAAGTTAGGTGAACCGTTTACTATTAACAATGAATTTCTGAGTATTTAGGAAAACGTGTTTGTTTTCCTCAAATGATAATTCCTGAGAGCCATAAAGTAAAATGTCGCTATCAATTGCCAGCGGAATATGTAAGGTATAAATAAATCTCTGCCTGATATAATGGACAGGACAGTAAAAAATGTGAAACTGTTTCAACTTGACCGCAAGAACAGTGAGGGGAATCAACGAGATTTCTACGATGAAGATGAACATTAAGATAACTACTTTGCATGCGTAGTCTAGCATGTAGTATTTGACCTAACCTAGAACCACAATTATAAAACGATGGCTTGATAACACGTTTACGCTGAAGATAATTTTTTAATTCATTTACTGATCCAGAGTTTTTAATCCTTCCTAGTCCTTTAATACTGTCGACGGGATAAAATATTCTGAATATAAAGAAGTTCTAGTCATCAATAAGGACACAGCATTTTGATTTTGAGTGTTGTAGTTGTGGACATTACCTTGTGTAGGTGGCAGTAAGTCGGACAGATAAGACGGAACTAGATTATTTTTCATTTTATATAATTGGATGACACCATGACTTTCGCGTCGATCCTTTAAGGATTCCCACCCAGTTTCTATGCAAAGATTTGCTTTAGAAGTCAGTCGGGTCCCCCCGGTCACAATCCTAGCCGCTTCCATCTGAACACTCTCAAGTTTTTCTACTAGCAGTGATGTCTGATTATCCCAGACAATATCCGCATATTCAACAATATTCCTTATAAAGGTTAAATATATCTGCTCAAGAGTTTCCTATCTAAAATAAATTTAAACGTTCGCAAGATGCTAATTCTCTTGAAAGCTTTCTCAACAATGACATCTATATGTTTATTCCAACTGCCATCGTCACTCAAAAATACACCCAAATGTTTATGTTCAGTAACAGTCTTGATGACAGTTTTACTCATCATAAGTGGTGGGTGGACTGGCTTATTACGTTTTCGTGACAAAATCATTGATTCTGTTTTCTGAGGGTTAAAGCTTACAAGCCATGTTTTTGACCACTCATTTATTTTTTTGTAAGTCGTTATTTAACATGACTGATGCAACAGGATTTTCAATAACAAGATATAGGCTTGTGTCATCGGCAAATAGCTTAATAGATGAATTTATATCCTGGACAATATCATTTATGTAGATAATAAATAGAAGCGGTCCTAGGATTGAGCCCTGGGGAACCCTTGCTTTAACTTTGCGCCAATCCGATTCTTTATTGTTTACAACCACCCGTTGATATCTATTACTTAAATAATTCTTTAACCACACAATTAGGTCACCTTTAATACAGATCGATTGAAGTTTAACCAACAAGCCCTTGTGCCATACTCGGTCAAAGGCCTTACTAATATCGCAAAATATTACTCGGACTTCTTTTCCGTCATCAAGTGCCTTTCCGAATTCATTAGTCATACTAATGAGTTGGTTTACTGCTGAATCACCTGCAGTGAAACCCGATTGATTAGGGGTGATAATATTATTATCTATGACATAATTGTGAATATATTTAAAAACACATCGTTCCATAGTCTTGCTGAGGATACTTATTAATGATATCGGGCGATAATTTTTAACGTCTGAAGCGGAATCTTTTTTGTAAACTGGAATTACGTTTGCAAGTTTCCAGTTTGATGGAAACTTTCGGAGCGAGAGAGACAAATTGAATAGTCTTGCTATTGGAGACTTTAAAATAGCCCTAGCTTCTTTCAAAACTTTTGGACTAATGAGGTCCAGACCAATTGCTTTAGATGTGTCTAGAAGTTGAAACGCATCCTCCACATCTTTCAAAGTTTCAGTAACAGTAATATTTGGAAGTTCATAATCTGGTAACTCACCAGTGATAGGCAACGGAGTAAAGGAGTCATCTAGATCAGACTGTTTACTGAAATAATCATTGAACAAACTCGCTTTAACGTCGTCATCAATCTAGCATACGTGATGGTACAGAATACAGAACGATTACGTGCTGAGGAGCCTAATAAAGATTTAACTAACTGCCACCAGCTTTGGTATATTTACTTTCGTTCAATAAATCATTTGATATCTTGTCATAATATGACTTTTTTAAGCAACTCACGAGATTGTTACATTTATTTCGAACTTTTCTAAATTTTTCCCATTGATGCGGTTGGTTATATTTTTTCGCTTTTCTATGCAAACGGTTTTTAGATCTTATCATACGCTTGATTGTTACAGTGATCCACGGAGGTTCACTTTTACGAACAGTGATAAACCTGTTTGGTATACAATTGTCAACTACTAGTTATCATCAACATAGTCCTGAATGAAAAGAGCGTCCCAATTCACTTCAGACTTTTTTTGTTTTTTACTTTTCATGCTAAACACATCTTGTTTTTTTTTCTTGCTTTGGTGACTTGTTATTTCTTGTTATCCACACATAATAACTGTTTCTCCCAATTACTTTTTAAAGGGTTGTAATTCAGGTGATAAAGAAATGACAAAAAGAAGAATCCAAAGCTATGGGGTTAATTAAGTTAGTAACGATGTCGCTACATCGTGACCATATCTGCTGTAGAAACGTGAAAGGGTGTTGATGGTTTAAAAAGCTAGATTACCACTCTTTGTCAGATTCAGGAGTCAACTCCAACGATATGAAAAAGAACGGAAATGGGGTAAATGTCAAGGAGACAACATCCCATATCCAGGTTAAAACGACCCAAAACAAAGCATCTAGGGTCACCGTACGGTCTTCAACACAGTCAGGAACCTCGAGCTCACACTATATAGCAAGCCCTAAATGGCCCCAAAAAGGTAAAAAAGTGAATAAAATTGTGGTTTGTTTCCATTAAATAAATCAATGGAAACAAACCACATCCAATAACCCGAATAACAAGAAACAAAATTTCATAAGAAGACAAGAACAAGCCAATGACCAACATATTCCTGACTTGGGACAGGCGTAAAAATTGTGGTGGGGTTAAACTCGTTTTCTTGGATCCAAACCCTCCCCCTATGTGTGGTGAATGGCTAAAAAATAAATGCTTCAATGCTTGAAAATTATGACAAACTTACAAACTGTTAAACAAGTATATATTTTAAAATGAAATGAAAAGTAATAATTTAGATCAGATTTTGATACCTCTACTTGCCATGATGTTATATAAACAAAAGGGACAAAATAGATAAGTAAAATTTAATCCTGTAATATGTCATAGTAGGATTCCATATGTATACCAGGTATAGAATAATGTGTAAAAACAAAATAATCATGTCAAACTGTTAAAGAAAGACAGAATAAGCTTATTAAAAATGACAGCCATTAGAATGGCACGAACTGTAAAAACCTTATAATGATCCATTAAAAAGTTATGATATATTAATTCAGTCTTTGATTTGAAAAAGTTCTGGAAAAATTGAAAATGTATGACAAAAATATCAGTAGTTTAATGTCGCTGGAAATCAAAACGTGAAAAGAAGGAAAACTTTATGACTGATAAATTTTTAATTTCCTTTTAACATATTCACGATAGAGGTTATTCATAAAAAGTGAAGAACTTGAGATACCACTGAGCTACCCGTCGACGTTTTGAAATGTCTGCACGTTTTAATTCACTTCAAAAAATTTCTTGAAACAGAGACATTTAATTACAAAGTTATATATATTTAATTAAATGTCTCTGATTGAAACATTAAATATACAGATAAACAAACCCGAAACATAAACATACATTGAATAAAAATGATCTTGCACTTCAAAAATTTTAATTGAGACTTTGACATCATGATTCAACACAAGAATATATGTTTCAGGACGTCCAGGTGTCTAGTTGAAGCAAATATTATAGCTATATTTATCTTTTTCATTTTCTATTTGGACATCTATTTTATTTCTTTATGTTTAGAAACCCCCCCCCACAAAAAAAAAATGCAAAAAATATTAAAGCCCAAATAGAAAATAACTTAGATTTTGTTCCCGATAAGAGGCAGAGTTGATTTATCTCGGAGCAGGGACTATAGTCCCTGCCCGGAGTTATGCTGAACAGCTGCAAGTTTTAAAAGTAGATTAAAAAGTTTAAAGACTTTAAAATAAAAAATGGCCATGACCTTATACGGCAACGTGGTTAAAACACAAATATTTTGTTCAATGAATGTGTATTCCCGTTGTGACCTTTAGCCTTTCACAGAAACCAATGGCACTACCTTTAACTTTCTATGTGTATTGGGAACCAATCAAAAACTCGGTTTGGGAGGCGTTTGGCTGCATTGTTTACCTGCTGCCATAGCTGTAACATAACAAATTACGGGACTGTAAAGAAACTATTTACAATGGTTTACATTGTTGCCAGTGTGTATTTATTTATCTACTCATTGCGCTAACCAAGTCCTTCATTTAGATTTTGTCTTCAAATGGCTCCAAAACAGCAACATTCAATTTGAAACTGAAAGGCCATATTTTTTAATTAGCTTGCAGTTAATCAAGGATTGTTGCGTGGATTTAATTAACGCGGTCGTTGATGAACAAGCCTGAGCTTATAGGAAATTAATTAGGATAAAATTTGTGAGCGGATTTCAACTTGATTTTTAGCCGTCAAGGTAAGTTTGATTAATCCAATCTGCGGTCATCAAAATGTTTATGTCAGTCAATTTTCGACATTGTTTCCTCAATCAAAAATGTTTTTGACAATTTATTGGAATTGTTTGGCTACAAATACACGTGTCATTGATACTATAAATAGTTGGAACATAGACCAATAGATATCAGTTGAGCTGAGGGATTTAAATGTACCGCTAGATTGACGCCTTTTTCTAGAGCATGTTAGATCACATTCACCTTTGATTAAACACGTTTAGCTCAGTAAAAAAATAATTTCCCGGGATAGATCTCTACATTATTTTGTTACAAGTCGAAAGTAAAGCAAGTGCAGAGACAAATAAGGTATTTAGTAACTTCACTTCAGATTGACTTGACATATTTTAATATACATGGTTTAATATTATTTTATATAACTGAATACAACTGCAAAACCTTTTTGTTAATGAGATATTAATTTTATTTAAACAAAAATATTATTGTTGCTTTTATTATGATTTTATTTATTTATTATTTTCATTTGATAAATAGTCATGCATTTAACAACATATGTAAAATGTACCTTGTATGCATATATAACATTGATCAAGTACATAATTATNTTTTTTTTTCATTTGCCTTTAGGACAATTAAATACTGAAAATTACAATTTTTGTACTTCTTTGTTTTCAAAAAAAAAAAATGTTGAAAATTATAACATGTATTTACTTTAGGAAAACATTTAGACTTGAAAGTGATGCTCATTTGCAGTTCGCAAATCGTGGACTAATTATGTTTTATACAAGTATGTGTTTACTGTTTACTGTCTTAATAGAACTGACAGCTTATGAAATTTTATTTTTCTTTTCAGGCAGAAACCTTTTTAAAAACAGTTACTACCTAAACCGCCAAGACGAAGTACCCACAGGCATACGCTGTTCACCAGCAGAATCGGACTGGAAAGATGCCAGTTCTGACAAGGGAGAATTTAGCCGTCAAATTTCGGCAAAACTGGATGGCTAAATATCCTCTTGATACCTGCAGCAATGGTGGAACAAATTTAGATGACAGTTTGACCAGTTTAAATTGGCTTCAAAATTTAAACATCATGAAGATCACTTCTCCAACACCACCTCCCAGTCCAGTGCCATTTGGAAATTATGCCAGCAATGAAATCAACAAGAACATGAAAGTAAATCCAAATGCAATTTTAAATGTTTCTTGCTCTCCGCCACAGTGCAAGATGGAAGCTAAATTTCCTCTGGGTGACACTGCACCTACAAGTCTAAATGGAGAAGCTATTGATTACAAGACAAACCCTTATGTAAAGCCTCCATATTCATATGCAACTTTAATATGTATGGCCATGAAGGAGACAAAGAAAAGTAAAATCACCTTATCGTCTATCTACAACTGGATTACAGACAACTTTATGTACTACAGACTAGCTGATCCTAGTTGGCAGGTTAGTTTCATACAAGTTTTTTATTTCTAAAATGTATTACAAAACTGTATAGTTATTTGCATTATTCAATTTTTACGACTAAACGGTAGTTGAATTTGAACAAATTAGGACAAAACTTACAAAAATGTTGGAAAAAAAACATGTAAAATAACAGTTTCTCCATTATCAAAATGCAAACAAAAAGGAGATGACAAGTATAGCCTTATTCTTTTTGGAACACCTAACATCATGTTTTTAATGATTTATTTTCACTTTTGAATCAACTGAAGTTCAGCTTGTCTAATAATATTTTAAACACCACTTAAAGAACTTATTCTGGGGTGCTGCATTGTAAATCATGTAGACTGAATACATTCTGCACTCTGAAGACATTTCTATAGTTGTCAATATTTGATTTGGTTAACACGTTCCATTATCACTTTAATTTGCGTGGTACTCTTTCAATTCCAATCAATATTCAGTCAATACATATTGTATAATTTAATACAAATACCGGTACTTCTGTTATGTATGTTCTGCCTTTCTTAATCATTATTGTGTGGAATTCATAAGATATTTGAACAATATTTCAAGGCACGAACCAGAAAGAAAAGAAAAAAATTGCAACAGTAATGTTTTATCAATAAAAAGATACAAAAAACACAATGTACATGTAGAACATAGCAATGTCCTGTAAAAACACATATTTCTATATTTCCTAATAGAAAGTATAGATGTTATTTCAACACCTTTATCAAATATGATGAATAATTTCTAAAATATCATCCAGGTCTATTAAAATATGATATCTTAAACATATTTATTTATTTTTTTCAGAACTCAATCAGACACAATTTGTCTTTGAATAAGTGTTTCCAGAAAGTCCCAAGACGAAAAGATGAACCAGGCAAAGGTGGATTTTGGAGAATTAATCCTGATTATAATGACATGATTGACAATGGTGTGTTCAAGAAACGTAGAAATAGTAGAGAGGCTTCATGTCCGATTCCATTAAAGAAGATCAAAAAGGAACCGGAAGATGATTACTTTCCAAACTGTCACGGTAAAGCATTGAAACAGGAAAGTGTGGTACATTTCAGTAATGATGAACATGAATCATTAAAAGGTGACTTTAACTGGACCTCAATATTACACCAAGACATTGAAATAGCAGGAATAAAAATTAAAACAGAGGACTTATTAGATGGACCAGATTCATCAAATTCAGTGCCATCGGACCCAATGAGTCCGCCATCTTCAGAGTGTAGTTCAGACAATTTTAGTATAGAGGATTTATTCACACAAACTGATCTCTCTCAAGATGTACCTTTCGATTATACCTCTAACGATCCTCTTGACTTGACAATAAATGGTTCACATATTTCACCGCCTGATTGGTGGAATGAAAGTATAAATAATGGAGAACACGTGGATATTAAACCTAATAGTGGACTTCATACACCTATCATTGCCTCATCACCTGTTCAAGAACATGATCAACTTGACGGACATCCATGGGCAGAAAGCAGTACATTCGCAGACATTGCCGAGGCATTCGATGTGGACAATCTTTTTGATCTTGAAAATATTCCAAGTCCTAAATTGTCATGATGATTATTTATTTCTAGTCGACTTTTTTTTCTAATTTATTTATTTCAAACATTTGTACTAGGAATCTTTCAAATAGGTTTTTTGCTCAAAGCTTATTACAATTATACTCAGTGAAAAATTGCAGAAAAAAATGGTGCCAGTTAAAATAGTTCAATTGCTTTTGTGTTCAAAACTAATGGAAAACAAAAGCACTTTTTAAAAATAAAATAAATAACAATAATCCCGTAATATTTCAATAATAATGTGTTCAAAGTAGTTAGATGGTATATATGTAGGCGAAGTGCTATTTCTTCACCATTTCATCTCATCAGATATATAATCACTGAGGAACAAAGAGAAACAACTCTTTAAAAAAAAAATCATGCAAAATTACATATAACTGTATAAATTTCGACATAAAGAAAAGACGAATAGGTTCAGATTTGTTGAAGAATATTGCCATTAGCGGTTAAATTATATTTTAAAAAATAATCATATGCATATACTTCATAATTCTGTGATAAGAATTAAGTGCTATATTTCATTTTCTGTGATTTTATGAAAATAACATTCCGTCCAAACCCTAATGACGTCATAAATCAGCAATCTGTTACATCATAATTAAAAATGAAGATTAACAGGCATTTAGCCTTATTTTTTTCAATGTGCAAACTATACAACATTGCTGGACTTAATTCAACAATTAGAATCGCCCATGATCAAAACTAAATATTCTAAATGTAGCCAGTATTTGCTATAAAAATTAAACAAGATTATGACATTACAATGAAAGAAATTGTTTTACAAGAATTTCAAGTTGTTAATTTACAAGACATTCCAGTATTTTAGAAGAATTTGTTATTGTTTTGAGATATTTATTTATTTATTAAGAGATATTTTTCTGTATATTTTGTACAGTACAAAATTTTAATGTATATATGGGTCAATATTTTTAAATGACCTTGTAAATTAGACATTTAATTTATTCTGTACATATTGTATATCATTGTTTGAAGTTACGATTCATTTCAACAGTTATATCGCTGGCACATTGTTCATAATCGTTATCATTGTCAATCTAGCTCTGGTCTGTTCTACTTTGCAAGTTTGCAGTTTTGAATATCTGTGACCATGTCCCAGAGAATTTGATAACCTTTTACACTTTATTTGTAGAATTCTTGTTCAAATAGTGATAAATACAGTACGAGATTGAATTGATTTTCAATACATCTTGATACATGTTTAAATCTTTGTAATATACATATGTATAATCATATGTTATGTGTTAAATCAACCCAGATGGAATTATTCATGGACACTAATATGGATTAACTAAAGAAAAAGATTTTTTTTTACTCTACATGTACTTCAAATTAATGAATACACAAACCATTTATTTTCCAATCTGATAAATATTAAATGTACTCAATTATTTACAGCTAATATCAGATTAAAATATTCAAGGGAGATAAATAAAATATTTTGATACTTTATTGAAATTGTTCACGTGAAACAGACAAAGTAGAACAGATCAGGGATAGCTGGACACTCCAGCTCCATTCAGTATTATTTGAGTCCGTCCCACCAGTCATGTGTCCATTTCATCTATAGCACTTCAGGAGTGACTGGTTTGCAATTAACAGTATTTATTTTTTGTTAAAAATGCTGAAAAAACAATAAATTTATGAAAATTGTGTATGCTTTTGTTTTAAATTCATAATATAATCTGCTTTAACAATTGTAAAGGCGGTATCTACATGTTAAATGTCCACATTTACATGTACTTTTGCTTACAATTATGCCATGAAAACACAGTTACATGGATTATTACACAGTTGACTTGTTGCCACATAAATATTTTCTCTCTGTTATGTTTGGTCTTGTTGATGTTCACAATATCAAGTTCTCTCTAATGTGTTGGTGTTAATTCTTCTTGATTGTGTCCTCAGGTTCTTCATGCTGTCTCTAGTAAATGTAACTGAGGGTTATACTAATATGAAGGTCAAGACTTGAGTTGAAAGGTCAAACTAATTTCCATCTTCAGGTTTCACTGGTGTCAAATATGCCATTCACAATTGCTAAATTTTTATAAATAGTTGAGACTTTTATAGGAAGTATACCTTTACTGTGTTTAAAAACTTATTGGTAAGGTCAACCAAGTGGCAAAACAAATCGAAATAAAGATTTACAACTCAAGCTAACACACTGTTTTTGACTGATCACCTCATCAAAAGACAGAAGTTACATATCAAACAAAAAAGATGACAATTGTATACAATGTTGACTATTAAGCAACTGCAGAATTGTAAGATTGGGTTGTAAACTTTGACTTCAATGCAACTTGGCAGCATTCATAATCCTACCAAGAGATTAAGACACAGTTACAGGTCACCATATGACCTAAAAAAATAAGCAGATGTTCACAACTTGCTTTCTAAGCCCTTACAAACATGATTCTATATGGAGAATTGCCTTACAAAAACAAACTAGACATCGGAGAGATGGCAGCCATCTCTGTTGGCCCTGCTGTACAAAAGTGCAAATTTAAGTGTGTGTGGACACAATACAGGTGTGGACACAGTACAAGTGTGGACACTACACAAGTATGGACACCATATCATATCAACAAGATATCAACAGAATGTAATACCTGGAAGCAATAATCTGACCTTGAAGACAAAGGTCAAGGTCAAAGGTCACCAATCATGGTTCATGACACATTGTCTTCAAATGATCCATCTATATGCAAAATATCAAAAGCCTACCTCAAGACATAACAGTTATAGCCGGGACACGACTTCTCATTTGAAAAACAAAAATCTGACTCTGAAGACAAAGGTCAAGGTCAAAGGTCATCAAACATGGTTCATGACACATCTTCTTGAAGTGATCTATTTACATGCAAAATATCAAAATCCTACCTCAAAAGACAACAGTTATAGCCCGGACACTACTTGTCATTAGAAAAGCAAAAATCTGACCTTGACGACAAAGGTCAAGGTCAAAGGTCACCAATCATTGTTCATGACACATCGTCTTGAAGTGATCTATCTACATGCAAAATATCAAAAGCCTATCTCAAAAGACAAAAAAGTTATAGCCTGGACACGACTTTGTTGAAGACGAATGGACGGAAAGGGCATCTGCCACATAATGGCGGGGCCCTAACAAGAGGCTCTCAAGAGCCTGTATTACTCACCTGGGCCATAGCCGACACTTAGACAGTGCAAACAATCTTTCAAGTATGTTAACAGACCTTGATGTTATTTGCCTCATAGTTGAACTATATTTCCTGATGGCAACCATTTTTGTCTTGCCCGCAACGAAAGGCGTGGAAAGCGAGACGTGTACAAAGTATGGCAGCGGCGGCGGCAGCGTAAACTTTCATGTGAAGTTTTTGTGATTAGGTCATTTTCTCAGTAACTATAAATGGTAGGTCAATGATATTTGGTACATAGGTTGGTAGTGAGTAGTACATGACAGTCTGCTATATGGTTTTTGTCTGTGACCTCAATTTCACGGTCCAATGAACATGTTAAGTTTTTGTGCTTAGTTTAGTTTCTCAGTAACTATAAGTGGTAGGTCAATGTTATTTGGTATATAGTTTGGTCTTAGGTAGTACATGACAGTCTGTCATATGGCTTTTGTCCTTGACCTCAATTTAAAGGTCCAGTGAGCATGCTAAGTTTTAGTGATTAGGTAATTTTCTCAGTAACTATAAGTGGTAGGTCAATGATATTTGGTATATAGGTTGGTCTTGGGTAGTACATATGGTTTTTATCTGACCTCAATTTCACGGTCCAGTGATCATGTGAAGTTTCCCAGTATCTTTTAATGTAAAGTCAATAATATTTGGTATTTGGGTTTGTCTTAAATGGAACATGACAGCCTGCTGTTTGGCTTTAGCCCTTGACCTCATTTTTACGGTCTAATGAACATGTTTGGTTTTTCAGTATCTATCAGTGGTCACTAATATTTTTTTTGGTGATTCATGACAGTCTGCTCTATTGCCTTTGTCACTTACCCTAATTTCACAGTCTAGCGAATATGTTTAGTTTTCTGATTTAGTCAGTTTGAGAATTCACATCAATTTTGCGACCATGAAGGGACGGGCGAGACATCAATTTGGGTCCACACTTGTTGATACGATGAAGACTTATTGGTCTCCCTTTTTGAAGGGACCAACTAAGGACTACTATGAATAGGCTTGGATCCAATTGGCCTAGCACGTTCAGAGCAGAAAATTTAAATGTGTTTTCCCACAAGGTTCAATATTAAACTAAATTGCTAATTGTTGGCCTAGTAGTTTCTGAGAATGAGATTTTAGAAAGTGTTTACTCACTGTGTCAAATGTTAAACTAAGTTACCTGTTGGGGCCATTTTGGATGAGGTATTAACTTGCCAGATACCTTTTTAGTAAGTGAGGAGAAGATCTTTGAATGTCTTTTCCATAGGGTCCAATGGTAAAATTATGTTCCCTGCTGGCAGCCATATTGGATGAGGTACGTCCCTGCCGGATACCATTTTTTTAAGGGACCATCAAAGGACCAATTTGACTAAGTTTGGTTACAATTGGACTGGTAGTTTCAGACAAAAAGATCGTTGCATTTCTTTTCCATAGGGTCTATTCTTAAAACTATCTTCCCAGCCGACAGCAATCTTGGATGAGGTATGGACCTGCAGGATACTTTTTTCGGAAGGGACCATCTAAGGACCATTGTGACCAAGTTTGGTTAAAATTGGACTGATAGTTTCTTAGAAGATCTTTGAATGTCTTTTTCATAGGGTCCAATGTTAAAACTATGTACCCGGTTGGCGGCCATCTTGGATGAGGTACAGACCTGCCATATACCTTTTTTTGGAATGGACCATCTAAGGACAGTTGTGACTAAGTTTGGTTAAAATTGGACTGATAGTTTCTGAAGAAGATCTTTAAATGTCTTTGCCAAAGGGCCCAATGTTAAAACTATGTTTCCCACTGGTGGCCATCTTGGATGAGGTACGGACCTGTAGGATACCTTTTTTCGAAGGGACCATCTAAGGACCATTGTGACTAAGTTTGGATTTAATTGGACTGGCAGTTTCATACTTAGAATGTCTTTTCCATAGAGTCCAATGCTAAAATATGTTCCCCACTGGTGGCCATCTTGGATGCGGTAAAGACCTGTAGGATACTTTTTTGAAGGGACCATCTAAGGACCATTGTGACTAAGTTTGGTAATAATTGGACTGGCAGTTTCAGACAAGATCTTTGAATGTCTTTTTTCATAGGGTCCAATGTTAAAACTATGTTCCCAGCCGGCGGCCATCTTGGATGAGGCATGTACCTGCCGGATACAATTTTTAAAGGGGACCACCCAAGGACTTTTTTTACCAAGTTTGGTTCCAATTAGCCCAGTTGTTTCAGAGAAGAAGATCTTCAAATGAAAAAGTTTTTGACAGACGGACTGATGACGACACCAAGTGATGGCAAAAGCTCACCCTGGCATAGCCAGTTTAGCTAAAAAAAAAAAAATACAGGGCAGAACAGTATTTGGTCTTGGCATTAGTCATGGGAGGTCACATACGACAAGTTTGACTGAAATAAAAGTTGCAGAAATGTGACTTTGTGGTCAAAGTTCAAGGTCAAAGGTCAACAACTATGGCTCTTGACACATTACTTTAAAGTGTTCTTTCAACATACAAAAAACCCCAAAATATTAGCTTGGACATGATTTGTTAAAGACAGAATGAATATGCCATGATCATGGTAACAGGTAGCCTTTGGATATCCAGATTAACAAATACAGTTTGGAAAAAATGTTAACTCAGCATACAAGCTACATTTTCATCCATTTGCATGCAAAAAGTTTTATACTTAGGGTCTGCCACAAGAAGTTGAAATTTGGCAAGTTGATACATAACTTCAACACAATGTGTCAAGTACATAAACCATGGTTGTTGACCCTTGACATTAAATTCTCACCTTTAAGTCTGATTATTAGATTGTTGCAAGAGTTATTATAACTTTTTGTCTTATGATGTAGGCTTTTATTAATTGGTATGTTGATAGATGACTTCAAGATAATATTTCATGTACCATGACCTTTGACCTTCAATTTAGTCCTCAAGGTCAGATTATTGCTTTTTAAATGACAAGAGTGTTGTCAGGGTTTTTTCTTTTTCTCTTTTGTGTGAAGGCTTTCAGGATTTGGCATATGGGTAAGATCCCTTCAAGACACTTTAAACTCAAGATAAAACTGCTGTTCAGTGGGCCCACAGAGATGGAATATCCTTTTTTAAAATTTTTTTGGAGTGCTTTTTATTCACATCTGGAGTATGTCAAATGATATCCATTCATTGTTCAGGTTGCTTTAACCATCGTTAAACCCTTGGAAAGTTTTGTATACATGTTGAACTAATGAATCTGTCCAATCAGTGAGTTTGTGATCAACTTCTGTGTTACAGAAAAATTTGTTCATGACCAAATTTAAAAGGAAAAGTATTCATACAAAGCTCATTTTTGAAGGCCTCATGGTGATTTCAAGATGAAGAACAACAATAAAAGCATTGTTCCTGTATTTGTTGTAACTTTGTCTTATGTACAATTAATCCATATCCTTTCAAAATACAATGTAGCATTTGTTCTTCTTTTTACAAAGGAACTGTCAGTTTTTGATACAAAAACAAACTATGAATCAGTCACCACATCACACCATTGGCCCAGTCAAGAAGGTCTGACTTGGACAAATTTATTGAATGAATCGACCCTAAAATAAACAACTGTAATATGCTTCACATGTAAAACTACCACACATTTCATCTAAGAATTACTTACAGTATGCTAGTTTGTTGAATTTTTGTGTGGTTTTAGGCATTTTTTTATGGTCAAGTTTAATGATTAAAATTTTACCAACATCTTTTTGACATGTAAAGATCCCTTTTAATGCTAAATACAGTAAATATTTTAGACAGCTTATCATCATGTTGTGTAGATAAGTAAATGAAACGTTCAATTTTCTTTCGGAAATAACTGTAGTCGGATCATGACAAGACATTTATTTTCTGTATAAATAATACTAATCTTATCACTTTTCACATGAGTGTGAAAAGCTGTTTTCCTTGATCGAAAAAATTTCAATTATCAAAATTAATACTGACCCAGTTTTTGAACAAGAATTTTTTTTTTGATTGGTGACAGGTTTAAACAAAGACTTCAATATTTTGAGGTGTCATTATTACCAGTTGTATTTATTTACTAATAATTAGAATAATTTTTAGAACATATCTAGTAAATCTAAACCGTTTTACTTTTGTTTATAAACTATCCGTATGGTCGACACTTTTCAATAGAAAATAATTTTCATTGAAATACAATATTTCTTGTTCAATGGGACATGAAGTAACTGTCTGTTCGAGGTGAACAAATATTTTGAAGTTATACGACCTGTTTTGTTTTATTATGACATGAATAAAAAATCTGGGTTAAAATTTTCAAATGAATTAAAAATAAATTCTAATGAATTATCTTTATTGTTTATTATCCCCGCACTTTCGAAGAAAGTTCGGGGATAATGTTATACCCTCCGTCNGTCCGTCCGTCACACTTTTCTTGTGACTCAAACTCCTCCTACATTTTTGGATTTAGGGATTTAATTTTGTTGTAGAATTGTTGCATATAGTCTGCAGATGCGCAATAAGCTTTCGGATTTTAGATATTGGTCTTGGTGCAAACAAGAGGCCCCATGATGTCAATTTTAACAAAGACCAAAAGATGTGGATTAGACACATTTGGTATGTGACGCAAACTCCTCCACATTTTTGGATTTAGGGATCAAATTTTTATGCAGAATTGTTGCATATAGTCTATAGATTTGCAATAAGCTTTTGGAATTTTGGTTC
>MJUU01033309.1:154294-170959 GCA_002080025.1 Modiolus philippinarum | reverse complement strand
AATAACCGGATTTTTCCGATGGAAAACCCGGTTAAAAAATAAAAGATTTAACATATTTTGAAAATTGCAATTTCAGCCCCTTTGATCCCTTACAGCTAAGAAATGGTAAGAGCTATGCAAAATCTCTTGACATATACTACCAAAACCTTACAACAAGAGGACTTCAAAACAAAAACAACAAGAGCTGTCGCCGAATGGCAGCCAGTTATACCCCCGCTCATTGAACACTGAATCAATACGGAAAGTGCAAATTTAAGTGTGTGCGGATACAATACAGGTGTGGACACAGTTCAAGTGTGGAGACAAAACAAGTATGGACCGAAATTTTCAATATACAGTGGATTCCTGTTAATTGCATACCTTATTTGTCAGGAAAAAATATGCAATTAACAGGAATATTCTATTAAGAGGGGTTTTCAATCCTGCTGTAAAAACATGTCAATTAACTTGAAAAGTGTTAAATGATGATTTAATCATTAAACAAACACAGAGATTACAGTCTATTTTTACAAAATTATTAATTGATTTGACATTTCATGATTAGATATCTCATTTTAATTAGTTTTTTCACTATAATTTGCTAAAAAATATATTCTTTTAATGTTAAATTTCACAAAACATGTCTTGATTTGAAAATGAAACTATTCAATTAACAGGAATTTCTTAACTATTCAATATGCAATTAAAAGGAATAAATAATATAGAAGCATATAGTAAATGGTTTTGTGCAGCAGAATTGTATGCAATTAAGAGAAATATTCTATTAAGAGGTATGCAATTAAATGGAGCTGACTGTATTGGTATAATGCCGGGAAAAAATCAAAGTTTTCGTCTCAAACAGGAAGTAGATGAGTGACTGACTTGAAAAGGGGAGACACGGTACAACTCATCATACTTAAGCTTCAGACCCAATATCAAATCATTACTACATACACAAGCTGAGAAATCCTTGACGAAAATTTTCAATATATGGCTATAATGGCAAAAATTGAAGTTTTCGTCAAACAGGAAGTAGATGAGTGACAGACTTGAAAATAGGAGACACGGTACAACTCATCATACTTAAGCTTCAGACCAAATATCAAATCATTACTACATACACAAGCTGAGAAATCCTTGACGAAAATTTTCAATATATGGCTATAATGGGAAAAATCGAAGTTTTCGTCAAACAGGAAGTAGATGAGTGACAGCATTGAAAAGGGGAGACACAGTACAACTCATCATACTTAAGCTTCAGACCAAATATCAAATCATTACTGCATACACAAGCTGAGAAATCCTTGACAAAAGATATTCCTGACGGAAGGACGGACAGACAGACGGACAAGGGTAAAACAGTATACCCCCTCTCCTTCGGTGCAGGGGTTTAAAAAACAAATCAAATGAAATCTCATGAAAAACAAAGATTTCACTTATTTCAAAAATTGCAATTTGGCCCCTATGACCCCTTGTAGCTCGGAAACAGTAAAAGCTACACCAAATCTGTTGCATACTAATGAAAGCTTATATCAAGAGGAATCCAAAGAAAAAAATTCCCATCAAAATCTGAAGAAAAATAAAAATTGTAGGTATTCTGCAAATTTGCAATTTTGTCCCCATTCGGCCCCTCATAGCTCGGAAAAGATACAAGTTGTCAAAAATCTGATGGTGCAGCTCTATGTTTATTTTCAAGAGGAATCCATTACAAAAAACTGCATCAAAATCGGACTAAAAATTAAAAAATTGAAATTTTTGAAAATCCCCCCTTTTGGGCCCCATTTATCTCGTGAACGGTACATGCCACATAAAATCCGTTGACATATTACTGATAGGAAATTTTATTAGGAACACATTGAAAGAGTCCCCATCAAAATCCAATAAATAAAAAATATTCTACAACCAAATGTGTGAAAACACCCAATTTTTCCCTTTTTGGCCCCTTTTTTCAAAACAGGAGGGGCCAAAACGAAGACGACAGCGCCATACCATTATACGACCTCAAATTTTTTGCGGTCGTATAAAAACAAGATTTACATCTGCAAAGCTTAAAATACAGTACAGTTATCTCCATTCTAATGCAATAGCTAAAAAAAAAACAATATTTTTTTTACATTATTTTGATCTAAAAATTGAATGCAGAAAAAGTTAGTGAAAACTTATGAACGTCTTTGCCATATAAACAACTTGATGTCACATGAAGGCTTAATGTGCGAAACATAAACACAAAACGTTTTCAGCCAGACTCCATGCTTCAGTTTACAATAAAAAAAAAAAGAGTTCAGAAGGTAAGAGGTATGAATATTTCCCTTGTTTTTCTTTTTAAAAAATTACAGAATTGCCTTTTCCAAGATGGGGTACCATCCTTAGTTACAGTTGTTAGATTGCGGATTTTACAGCAGATGTTATCAAATCAGATTCATTGTTACAAAAATATTGCATAAGAATTTCAGTGTAACTAGTTTCTAACAATACTTCAACTTAGGCTTGATCTTTGGATTTTCAATACCATATCAATAAGATTTCTTTCATGGGAGTGATAAAGATAAATCTTAATGTGTGTCTATTACACTGCAAATGAGCTTTTTATTGCAAGGAGAATCTCTTAAATCCATAAATCAAAATTTCAAGCACAAGGGACAGAACTACACTTCCTGAGAGTTAAGTGAGAATCTGATTACGGTTTGAAAGATTTGCAGATTAACAACCAACAAATGACAAAAGATGACAATAGTAATCCCTCTGTGTCCATTCTACTTATGACAGGCAAGACAAAAATTCATGCCATGTTTTGATAATTTATTTCTGTTTTAAAACTTTGAAAGTTCTTCTACACAGTGATCTATGTACAAATTTATATACAAATCTACTCAGCTGTTTTATACAAGTACATACCAACAGCTGAAATAAATGCAGTTATAAATGAAAAACATCAGTTATTTTAATGAATAATTTCATTTTTCAAAAGTATCTTTATGGTCTATTTTGGTTATGAACTCAGTTTTTGAAGAAAAAAACGTACACAACTAAAATTAAGTCATGTCACAACATTGAAAATGGTGTATACATCCATAAGGCAGAAATCTAATTTACGAGTAAAGAGCTACATGAAAAGACCAAGGACATCTGTAAGATGGGTAATCACACTCAAAAATGAAATTTAAAATATTCAAATACATATCAGAACTGGTTGTTTTAACATGGAATAACATTTCATAAACTAGTGCATCAATAGATTTTAAAATCAAAATTTGAAGTATCAGGTGAACAACATATTCAGAAAGTTTGATTGAAATCTGACTAACAGACTTAAAGAAGTTGTAGATAATCCACATTTAAACAAGAGAATCTGTGTCAATGGACACTATGCCCCGCTACTGATCATAAATTATTAATGACCATTAGTGACATTTATTTTATCATCTTAGGCTTCAACCTAAAACCTAACCTGTAGTATATCAAATATTCACTAATAATATTCATTTAGTCAATGACCCATGACCTTGAGGTCACAGCATCAGTTTCATTCCAAAATGTTGCAGTTCATGTCAAGGTCTATCTGAATACAAATTTTCATCAAGATATCAAACCTCCTTCAAGGTGAACTACCTTCAACCTAAACCTTAACCTGTAGTATATCAAATATTCACTCCTGATATTCAGACTCAATGAACCATGGCCTGAGGTAACAGCATCCGTTTCATTCCAAAATGTTGCAGTTCATGTCATGGTTTATCTGCATACAAAGTTTCATCAAGATATCATACCTCCTTCAAGGTAAACTACCTTCAACCTAAACCTCAACCTGTAGTATATCAAATATTCACTCCTGATATTCAAACTCAATGACCCATGGCCTGAGGTCACAGCATCCGTTTCATTCCAAAATGTTGCAGTTCATGTCATGGTTTATCGGCATACAAAGTTTCATCAAGATATCATACCTCCTTAAAGGTAAACTACCTTCAACCTAAACCTCAACCTGTAGTATATCAAATATTCACTCCTGATATTCAAAGTCAATGACCCATGACCATGAGGTCACAACATCCGTTTCATTCCAAATTGTTGCAGTTCATGTCATGGTCTATCTGCATACAAAGTTTCATCAAGATATCATACCTCCTTCAAGGTAAACTACCTTCAACCTAAACCTTAACCTAAGCATTACGGACAGACAGATGAATGGACGGACAATGTACCGAAAAGTATATACCCCTCCTACTTTGTAGGTGGGGCATAAAAATGAGCTATTTTTGGCTAGGTGAACCTCTAAAATCTTTAGGTACATGGTGCACAACTAGATCAGGTGAACATTATATCCTGAATGTTTGGCTGAAATCAGACTTGCAGTTTTGAAGGACAGAAATCACAATACTTATATGACTCTGGAGCACAATTATTCGGGTATCCCGATAAGGATGATATGGAGCATTTGGCTCGGTGTGTATTGTATCATGTTTTTTCCTTTGATGTTATGATAAAATTCACACAGAGCAAACATGCGCTCTTTGTAATATTTATCATAACATCAAAGGAAAAAACAAGATACAATACACACGGAGCAAAATGCTCCGTGGCATCTTTATTGGGATACCCGGTGTGTGAAGGAAAACAACACAAGATAACACATAGTTATGTGTGGACCCATTAATCAATGTCTTGTTCTACTGGCATATTTCTTGAAATTAGTTAAGATATAGTTCCAATAGACCACTTTCCTATTTCTGTTTATGAATAAATTGCTCCAGTTGATCTGGGGTCAATCGTTGAAAATTGTGTCACTGAACATTGTGACGTTAAAAAATCTTTATTATATAGATTGCGGTGAAAGATTGAAATTTCTCAGTGAAATAAAAGTGATAATTAACTGTGAAATTATTTTCCATAATTTCACTCTAAGAAGTGACGTCACAATAGACGTTGTCAACGTCGTTGTTAAGTAAACGTCTCAGCGGATTAACATTGAAAACGTAGTTCATGCAATGAATCTTAAAATAAACCACCAAATATTACAGAATAAGATCTATATAATAAAAACAATAACTAATCCTATATTCTGATTATCGAAAATATTCAACTTATGATCGAAAACATTGTAATTCACTCATGCGCTGCGCGCATTCGTGAATTACTGCGTTATTCGATCATTCGTTGAATATTTTGNGATAATCAGAATCTCGGATTAGTTATAGTATAAATATTGTGACATCACAATTTTACTGGAAAATTCAACAATAAAAACTCCTCTATATGCACATTTGGTCCAAAGTTTGTTGATTTTCTCACTTGACTTGTAGCTTAGAGTCAACATTCTCATTTATGCACATCTTCATATGATGTCATAACTTTATCTTAAGTTTCAGAAAAATCCAACATGTCTATTGAGTTATGTGTCTGTATTTTTTACAATTGTCTTCCATGGAAAGTGTAAATAATATTTTGCTTAAATTTCATAGAAATCAAACAAAACAATAAAATCAAATTGACTTTGCATCAGCAGTAATACAAATACAGTGTTATGATGGTCTGAATAAAATATCTACCCTTGAACGTGTCGAACAGTAAGGAATCTCCTAAACCCATTTTCATAGAATAATTCAACCATTGGCCTAAGTTTTCTCAATCTTAACTAACCCTGTAGAAGGGGTGGTGCTGGTTGAATAAAACAAATCAAATCCCCTCATCCATTAAATAAGGTCTGCTTCATATAATGGGGGGGGTGAAATATACATGGTCCAAAGTTAAAACCACCATAAATGTTTCTCAACATAGTAGCATTGTATCTAACTGTTATAAGGATAGCCTTTGTTTGATAGAGACACCTCTTCAAAACTAAATTTCTGAAGTTACTAGTATTCGGAGTAATAAGCCACATTCTAGAGATACATATTAAACAGTGGTTTCACATGACTTCATGAGTAATGACAATTATGTCGCAATGACCTTTTGTCCATGGGAATGGGGCTGAATAGTTTTATATGGAAAAATAAAAATTAATCATGTTTATATGGTAACACTGAAACAAACAAACTATGATAATAATTAAATGATATACCAAACAATATTCTGTTTTGTAACCCTTATACTCTATCACATTGTTAAATTCAAATGATTCACTTAGAAACACTGGCATACTATGATAACTCAAAACACAATTACAAATATCTTGACAACTGCCATTCACACGATGAAATGACTTCAACTTTTGAAATGCATCAATACAAACATAACGAAAAGTTGCATAAATTCACATATCAGCCGACATTAAATTAGTGCATCACTTGGCAAAACTCCTAAAGAATGAAATTTGTATCACAAGATTAATTAATATTCCGTTTAAAACACTTGAAATAGTTCCTGGAATCAATATCCACGACGGTTCTGATGACACATCCTCCATTTGTTTTAAGTAACAGTGTTTACTAACATATGGCTTCCATGGACATTTAAACAAAGGGAGGTAATCACTATTGACTGGTAACCCAGCTGATCTGAAATAAAAAAAGTATATGGTAAAGAAATCATTGTGAAAAAAAAAATAAGGACATACGGAGATATTTTCTTCAATAGATATTTTTTTTTATAAAAATGATTAACCTACAATAAATTGGTGATTTTGAAGCCTTCATACCTTCTCATTTGTGTTTCAATGATATCTAGGCCATTAAAAAATTGCTTTTCATCCATAATTATTTTATTTAGATTTTATACAAATTTTCTGTGCATTTCTCAAAATCTAAATCATTTTTTGCAATAATTGATAAAAAATAAACATTTTCCTGCCCACACTTAGTTTCTCAAAAGGTTTGTATATATGTCTTTATGTGAAATACAAACATTTTTTGTTTTTGTTTTTTTATCTTTTTTAAATACAGCGACCACTTTTTTGTTCATCTACCTGTAGGAGCTTTATAAGATTAATTTCATATTGTTTTTGTTTTGTATTATTTGTTTGTTTTGATGTATATATAAACTCCCTCCAAAGTGTAGGACTTGAGGTTAAAGTTGATTATACAGAACAGGTACCATTCAGACAGACATACAGAAAACATTCACAGCCACTTATGCACCCTAAAATAATACTTGTTCATCCATGATACAAATAAACTAGAGATTGTGTCTGTAAGACACGGATGCCCCACCAATAAATTTATCGCAAAAGATAACCCAAGTCAATTGGACATAAAATAAATCCCCTGTCAGTGATGAAATATTGTGTTTAGTTGCTTAGAAGTGGACCTAAACCCAAAAATTTAACAAAGTCATTCAAGCATAAAATGTAGGTCATGAATACCAAATGCTTCGTGAAACAGGTAGTTCTCCTATAGATGAATGTTATAGTGAAATATCATGATGCTACAATACTTAGTCATTGAGAAACAGCCTTAAATGCAAAAGTTAACCAAAGTCACTGAAGCGTAAAACATAGGTCAAAAAGCCACCTAATTGTCAGTGATTTGTGTAGTACTCATCAAGACAATTAATTTGATGAAACATCATTGTCTTATAATGTGTAGTAGTTGAGAAATGGACCTTAACGCAAAACTTAACCAAAGTCACCTAAGCGTAAAATATAGGTCAAAGCCACCTAATTGTCAGTGATTTGTGTAGTACTCATCAAGACAATTAATTTATGAAACATCATTGTCTTATAATGTATAGTAGTTGAGAAATGGACCTTAACGCAAAACTTAACCAAAGTCACTTAAGAGTAAAATGTAGGTCAAAGCTACCTAATTGTCAGTGATTTGTGTAGTACTCATCAAGACAATTAATATGATGAAACATCATTGTCTTATAATGTGTAGTAGTTGAAAAATGGACCTTAATGCAAAACTTAACCAAAGTCACTGAAGCGTAAATTGTAGGTCAAAGCCACCTAATTGTCAATGATTTGGGTAGTACTCATCAAGACAATTAATTTGATGAAACATCATTGTCTTATAATGTATAATAGTTGAGAAATGGACCTTAATGCAAAACTTAACCAAAGTCACTGAAGCGTAAAATGTAGGTCAAAGCCACCTAATTGTCAATGATTTGGGTAGTCTTTGTCAAGGCAATTAATTTGATGAAACATCATTGTCTTATAATGTGAAGTTGTTGAGAAATGGACTTAATGTAAAACTTAATTAGAGTCACTCAACCATGAAATGTAGGTCAAAGAGTCAAACTGCCTAGTGAACTCTGTAGTACTATCAAGGATCTACCTACTGGCCTACTATAATTGTTCTATACCTTACAGTTTCCGAGAAATGTACCTTAACGCAAAACTTAACTGGACGTACGAACAGAAGGACGGACAAGGGTAACACTATATGCCCCTTCCACATTTGTGGGCGGGCGGGGCATAAAAAAAAACACAACATATAATATTAGTAATCTTGTCCTTACTGGATACAATGCAGACTTATTAAGTATGAAGAGCCTCTATTGAGAAAAGTTTAATATCTCTCTGATCTCATTAACCATTTCCTAAAGCTTTATGAAAAAAGACTCTGAAAGGGAATTTTTTGAAAAGGAGTAAATAGGACCCAATATTTAGAATGCTGCATAATAATTGTCTTGCAAGTCAAAGTCTCGGCACTCTGCCACAGTGGGACACCAGCGGTCTTCAGAAAAAAGGTTCCAAAACCATGGTACTGATTGCCATGCAGACAACAGGGATCTCTGAAATTCCTAAAAAACTCAATATTTCTTTTTTATTTTCCTCCTTAAATACATATTTATTTAAGAAAAAAAACCCCCGAGACTTGCACATGCCCAAGCAAGGTAACCACTTCGAAATATATGTGTTGAGGAATAGCTATGCACTATTTGATGATGTACACAAGCTCCAGATTCAGTCTTGGACGAGGCAGCTAAGGCACCCCTCCAAACCCAAAGACTGAGGCACATCACTTTCTGGAACTCCTACATATCTTTTAGACCCCAATGGTGTGCAAAACCTACTCAATTTTTTTGCCTAAGTCTCATTCTGTTCAATAAGCCCATACCCTCTACCTAGAACCTTATACAACAACCTGCTATATTCCCAAATAGGGGGAACCTAGAGGCATCAAATAATGCCAAAATTCTTGATGCTCATTCTAAAGTTGTCCAAATAATACAGAAACACTACTGGGTATTTTTCACAAAATATGCAAAAGGCATATCTGCATCAGCTAAAGTGATACAGTTTTAGGTGGGTTTCTTTCGACAAAGAACAATCATTTTTATACCCCGCCACACGAAGTGGCGTGATATTATGTGATACCCTCAGTCGTGTGTCCGTCTGTCCGTCCGTCTGTCTGTCTGTCCGTCCGTCCCCCGAAGGTTTCTGACTGATAACTTGTGAACGAAAAATCACAAGATCTTCAGACTTGGTATGCAAGTTGTTTACCACAAATCTCAGGTCAAGTTCGATTTTTGGTTCAAAGGTCCAAGGGGTACTGGAGTTATGCCCCTTGAAAATTTGAAATTTTGCAAATTTTAGGGTTTCCGACTGAATACTTGTGAACGAAATAACACAAGGTCTTCAAACTTGGTATGTAACTTGTTTACTACAACACTCAGGTCAAGTTTGAGTTTGGGTTCAGAGGTCCAAGGGGTTCTGGAGTTATGCCCCTTGAAAATTTGAAATTTTGCGAATTTTAGGGTTTCCGACTGATAACTTGTGAAGGATATAACACAAGGTCTTCAAACTTGGTATGTAACTTGTTTACTACAACACTCAGGTCAAGTTCGATTTTTGGTTCAGAGGTCCAAGGGGTTCTGGAGTACTTTGAAATTTTGCGAATTTTAGGGTTTCCGACTGATAACTTGTGAACGAAATAACACAAGGTCTTCAAACTTAGTATGTAAGTTATTTACCACAAGACTCAGGCCAAGTTCGATTTTTGGTTCAGAGGTCCAAGGGGTTCCAGAGTTATGCCCCTTGAAACTTTGAAATTTTGAAAATTTTAGGGTTTTGTACTCATGAATTGTGAATGAAATAACATACTGTCTTCAAACTTGGTATGTAAATTGTTTACCACAAAACACAGGCCAAGTATAATTTTGGGTTCATTGGTACACATTGTCCTGGAGTTATGCCCCTTTTTACTCAGAAATTTTGTGAAACGTGGTGGGGTATCATGTAATCCACCATTACTATTTTTGCACCTTTTATATACTTATGGTTTAGGATTACTGTAATGATAATATAAATGTAATGATAATATCTTTTCCATGTTTGTGAATGTATTCAATGTTCTTTTTTCCATTTTTCCCATGTATAAAAGAGAATTCATTTCACAATGCTCCTCCTCTTCAACAAGATTTCTGAATTTTTATAGTATGAGTACCAGGTAAAAGTTTCCATAATTTGGGCCCAAACAACTTGCCATGTTTCCCTTCTCTAAAATACTGAGTGTACATCTGTATATTGTTTGGCTTTCAACCTACTATTTCCCGGAAGTTTGATGTTTACAAATCAGACCGAGTTCAGTACCTAGAGCTTAACACTAATGAGACATGCAATTTTTCAGTTCACTGGAGTTTTTTGTGTTGAAAATTTTTCCAATTAATATTCAATTCAACTTGTTCTACTAGGCCATTTTTAAGTTACACACTTATATATTTCAATAAGATTAGAAGAAAAGCCTATTTTCCATTGGACTTTTCCAGTTCATACAAGCAGTGTGTAACAATCAAATAAACACTAGAATAGTACATGTATATGTATTTAATAAGATATTAGGGGCCGCATTGAACTTGCTATGAGGTATGAGTAATGCTCATTGTTGAAGGCCTCATCATGACTTCAAGATGAAGAACAACAATAAAAGCATTGTTCATTACTTGGTTTTACTATGTATTTGTAGAGATTTTGTCTCATTTGCATTTACTCCATATCCCTTCATTGTTAATGCAGAAATAGCGTCTTCATACAGAAACTAGTATGATTTTAATATTTAAAATTTAGTAGCAAAACAGTTGTGAGGCTGGTCATGGAAGGTATCGTGGAATCAAGTGATCATTTTAACACTTTTTGCACATATACCATAATCAATACTTTTTTTACTGAAAATGGATTAATTTTAGAAATTTATTTCAAAATATGGTAATGAAATAATCAAGAAGGGGTTTGATAATCAAATAATCATTTTAACACTTATCACATAATCATGTAATCACCAACAAGTGTGGACCAAAATGCCAAATATCAGTGACCTACCACTTATATAAATACTGGAGAACCAATCATGTTCACTAGACAGTGAAAATGAGGTCAAGGGCTAAAGCCAAATAGCATGATGTCATGCTCCATCTAAGACAAACCCACATACCAAATATTATTGACCATACATTAATAGATACTTGAAAACTCAACATACTCACTGAACCATGAAAATGAGGTCACAGACAAAAGCAATATAGCAGACTGTCATGTACTACCAAAGACCAACCTATATACCAAATATCATTGACCTATCACTTATAGTTACTGAGAAAATGACTTAATCACAAAATCTTAACATGCTCACTAGACCGTGAAATTGAGGTCATGGACAAAAGCCATATAGCAGATTGTCATGTACTACCTAAGACCAACCAACATACCATCATTGACCTAACACTTATAGTTACTGAGAAACTAAACTAAGCACAAAAACTTAAGATGTTCATTGGACCATGAAATTGAGGTCACAGACAAAAGCCATATGCCAGACTGACATGTACTACTCAAGACCAACCTACACACCAAATGTTATTGACCTACCACTTACAGTTATTGAGATATGGATCTAATCAGAGAAACTTAACATGGTCACTAGACTGTGAATTTGAGGTCAAGGACAAAAGTCATATGCCAGACTGACATGCACTACTCAAGACCAACCTATATACCAAATATCATTGACCTACCACTTACAGTTATTGAGATGTGGATCTAATCAGAGAAACTTAACATGGTCACTAGACCGTGAAATTGAGGTCAAGGACAAAAGTCATATGCCAGACTGACATGTACTACTCAGGACCAGCCTACATACCAAATATTATTGACCTACCAGGTATAGTTAATGAGATATGGATCTGATCAGAGAAACTTAACGTGGTCACTAGACCGTGAAATTGAGGTCAAGGACAAAAGTCGTATTCCAGACTGACATGTACTACTCAAGACCAACATATATACCAAATATCATTGACCTACCACTTACAGTTATTGAGATATGGATCTAATCACAGAAACTTAACGTGGTCACTAGACCTTGAAATTGAGGTTAACGACAAAAGTCATATGCAAGACTGACATGTACTACTCAAGACCAACCTATATACCAAATATCATTGACCTACCACTTACAGTTATTGAGATATGGATCTAATTCACAGTAACTTCGGTATTTAGTCATCAGAGAAACTTAACGTGGTACTGGACCGTGCAATAGAGGTCAAGGTCACATGATTTTATGTCCGTCAGGTAGCACTTGATTAGTACTACCACTGAACCAAATATGATGTTCCTACATCAAAGGGTTTTCAAAATATCCTGTATATAGTAAAAGTTCACACCGTCGACGTCATACTTTGCATGCCTATGTCTCGCTTTCGGCGACTTTCGTCGCGGGCGAGACAATAAAACTAACTCATATTATCATATAGGTTATCAAGTACCATGAGAATGCTGAGACAGTACTCATATTTTAACTTTCTAAATCTTGTTCTGTCATATTCAAGTGATCATAAATCTAGAAATGTATGGACCTTCATTGGGCTAATTATCTCAATTACACATATTATAGTCAAATTTCAATACATTTCATTAATTTATTCTTTCTGTTGATAGAATAGGTCGGAGGCCAATCAAGCAATGAGTGAAAACTGCTGGTCATGAATAAACTCATAAAGAGTACTAACGTCATCAATGGCCTGATTTAAATCATTTAAATACAACATTAAATGCTTAGTTCTGATAAAAGAACACTAATTATAGTTGATCAAATAAGTCTATTGATTTGAAATAAATAAATAGCTCTCATAAAATGTCAGGTATTTTACCTATATCAGTCTAGTAATGTGTTATAAACTTTGCACCTTTTCAAGTACTCATAAAAGATAGTCTATCACAAGAGGTACTGTGTTTAAGGCACCACCTTCAAAGTTTACCTCAGATCAGCCAATTATTGTCCATTGTGTATGACCTTACCGGTCTACTAGTTCCTATTGTGTAACCAATTTAACAATTTGATTAAGCTGTACCTATTATTTTTTTGAGCAACTGGTATTGCTGGACTACAACATATATTGGAAAAAGTTTTTGGTGGATTGCTTTTGTTAACTAATCAACACAATCAGGATCCTTTTGAATTGTCCAACAATACTATTGTCATTGATTGTATATCAATCTGTTATGGCCTGGGGAGGTTTTACCTTGATAAAGTATTACCTTATAGAAAGATAAATCTGTTTAATTAATGAAAGAAAAAAATTACAATTAATTCAAATTCCCTTTATTTATATTGCAATATTTATTTTTGAATTATGTAATTTTAAGAATTTTAAAAAAGTACAAATGTAAACTATCTATAGTCCCTATTTTCATCAACAGATCAAGGTAAAACCTCCCCAGGCCATAACAGATTGATATACAATAGTATTGTTGGACAATTCAAAATTGTGTTGATTACCCACCAAAAACTTTTTCCAGTCTATGTTGCAGTCCAGCAATACCAGTTGCTCAAAAAAATAATAGGTACAGCTAAATCAAATTGTTAAATTGGTTACACAATAGGAACTAGTAGACCGGTAAGGTCATACACAATGGACTATAAATGTGAAATTATTATGCTGACCATGAAAACTAACTTTCGACACTCTACAAAATAAATGCTTGCTAATAATCTAGTCATATGATTTCAGGAATTTGTAAAAGGGGTCAAGCAAGAGCTGTCCCTGTCATGACTGTTTTACTGCTGTTAACTGTATTTTTCAAAGACCAAAGTCAAAGCAGTTACTGCTGATTTCATTCCATATTTTTTATCTTTAGCAAGCTTGTTAAAAGGTCCTCTTGTTAGCCCTTATATTTCCTGGAAAATCAATATTGAACCAATAGAAAGTGGATTTCTGGTTCATACGATTAAAAGTATAACTCAGAATTCAAGACAACTGAACAATTTTGATGATATCTAAAACCGCCTAACTATGTAAACTAAAAGCAGTGTTTCAACTATTTATCACTAAATTAGGAACCTCGGTGGGTTATCTCCCTGTACCAACTTAGATTTGTCTGGTTCATAGTGGAGATAATTTCAATTAGCATATCAATAGTCTCTTTTGATATTTAAATAAAAACTATCTCCACTTTAACCATATATAACTAACTTGTCCATCCAAGCTTTGGCCTTAAGAGGAGCTTTGGCAATAAGTTGGAAGATTATATAAAATAAAGACCAAAATCAATGAAGTTACTGATTTCATTCAATATTTGATAGCACTATGTAAACTAAAAGCAGTACCTCTGTGGGTTATCTCCCTGTACCAAATTAGATTTTTCTGGTTCATAGTGGCGATAATTTCAATTAGCATATCAATAGTCTCTTTTGATATTTAAATAAAAACTATCATCACTTTAACCATATATAACTAACTTTTTTTTTCACCTTTTTTGACCTTAAGAGGAGCTTTGGCAATAAGTTGGAAGATTATATAAAATAAAGACCAAAATCAATGAAGTTACTGATTTCATTCAATATTTGATATCTTGAGGAAGATGAAATCAAGTTAACATGTGAAAAGATCCTTTTGTTAGCCCTTATATTTTAATGTATATTTTCATGTTTTTTTTTCTACAGTTTGTAGTATAAGTTGAAGGTTTGCTCCAACTTTTGGTGTTTTAGGAAAGAGTTAAATGGTAGGGTGTGTCAAGCAAAAATATTAAAGATTTGTCAGTTAGTCCAAGTACACTGTGACAAGGCACTTTTGATCAGATTTTGTTTTTTGTGCACTTTTAAACCTGGTGTAATGCTTAATGACTGCCAACTTTCAATCAGAAAACCACCCTATACAAATACTGTAATAATTATAATGTATTGTTTGGGGTATACACCCTTGACAAATATAGTTCTAATCATAATATTCCATTTAATTCTTCAATCTGCATTAAGTGGTGTTGGCTGATATACTTCATGCATAAAACAATTTTTGGCTTTCGAAAATAAATCTCAAGTCACATTATAATATTTGTTTAAATACCTTATGGCTAAAAGTGCTGACATTGGGTTATTCAAATATGACCTATAAGTGTTCCTCCAATGTTTGGTTAATAGAAAGCTTACAATGTTTTAAATCAATGTACTAAAATTGGCTGAGAAAAACATTAACTATTTGCATATATATATAAATAAATATGTATATATATTTAATTCTGTAGATGTAAAATAAGTAGGTCATAACTATACATTGCTGAACCGTTTTAATTGAGTGAAATCAGCATCTTTGGACATTGGCGGATCCAAGGGGGGTTCCAGGGGTTGGAGCCCCCTTTTTTGGGGACAATCATGTATTTTTTTAATGAAAATCCGTAAGTTTTACTAAAAAATACCCTAAAAAAAATTTGTGCCTCGCTCTGCTCGGCAAATTTTTCTTTCATTTCTAATCCGAACCCTCCTTTTTCAAATTGTCTGTATCCCCCACCTGTTTGGACAATATTCAGAACAAATTGCAGAAAGGAAAATACAGTCCAACACCCAAGGGACTAATGAAAACAGTTCAACCCAAAGGAGTGTTTGAAAAATTGAGGTCAAACTTTAAACTTGAACAAAGGGACCAAAAAAAGGGTCCAAGCATCCATGGTTTTATGCGTTTTTGCAGTTTCCATGGTTTTATGCATTTTTGCAGTTTCCATGGTTTTATGCGTTTTTGCAGTTTCTCTGGTTTTATGCGTTTTTGCAGTTTGAGCCATTCTGAAAACCAAAGTATAATAATTTATATCTTTGTACATACACTTTGTACTTTTAAGTTTAAGTGAGAGCTGAACCATCTGAACAAAAAGAATAGTCCTAAGAAAATGAGGAATTCAGAAACACTTAGAAACAAGGACATATCACATTAGTACACATGTATGGTAGTATATGGTAAAAAAAAAAATTAGGGACAATATGCAGATGAACGAGACCAACATATTCAACATAATTTTAAGATAATGTGCACCCATAAAGTAAGACAAATTAGCCATCATTTTTTCTTTTATATTGTTGTTTTTAATGTAAATATGTACTTTTAAATTAATAGACCAAATCTGAGCTCTGGTATCAGGATTTACCAAACCACTTTTTTAATATGGTAAAGAATAGAAAACATCACGTCATAGAGCCATTATATTTTTGAAGTACATTCTTGGTCACATGGGGTGGACATGTTTGTGATGTAGGGCTGACAAACAATTTAAGAGTAGTGAATCTAAATACCAGAACTTGGACATATATGGTCTATTGATACAATTAATAAACTGTGGACACAGGATATGTCTCGCCCGCCCCTTGCATCACCTTAATTTCCACATTGATCTACTGCAGTAGGAAAAAACAAGAGCTGTTGCCGAATGGCAGCCAAATATACCCCCCGCTCATTGAACCCTGAATCGATATGGTAAGTGCAAAATTAAGTTGGTGTGGACACAATACAGGTGTGGACACAGTACAAGTATGGACACAA
>MJUU01033309.1:133121-143653 GCA_002080025.1 Modiolus philippinarum | reverse complement strand
GAAAATCACCAATAAAAGGATCACAATTTTCTCACTTGTATTTAAAAATACAGCTTATTGAATATTAAAGTATATAACTCATTGTGCTCAACAAATTTAATTCAATTATAATAATGCTATTTTCTAAAACTAAATTCGTTATATATCATGTGACAATTAAATGTCTGTCACCTGACTGATTAAAAACATCAATATTTTACAATCGGATAATAACGATTATCTTCAGAATTAATAATCAGCTCAAGTTAATAATTTTAACAATTGGTTTATTCAGTATAACAATTAAGGGAATAACCCCAACAATGCCGACATTAATATGCTGTACTTTAAACAGTATGGCCACCATTTACAAGTCCACCATCATGTTCCAACAAGCACCTGTCGGGAATACTATAGACCTCATCTATATTCAAGGTTATAGGAATGGCATAATTAATGAAAACAGCATAACTGGAGATAACAGGAAATGATCTACAATCCCCCTTGTAATGCTTGATTGAAATTCAATTTTTAGTTGCATTAATTATTGATTCATTATCGAGTGAATGAATAATGTTTAACGACAAGTCAGCATTCTATTAGCTATACCATAGAAAAACAGAGTGCTAGGCTTTCTACACTTGGGTGTCAAAATAAGTTATCATACAAGGCAACCATTCAAGGCTTTCATACTTATCAGCATAGACAGCAAAATACTTATTCAAGGAAATAACATGTGAAGACGATTTAATTTCATTCTATTTTCTTTCTCGCAAATTTCGTGAAAATTTCCTGCAAAAAAAAGTTGGTTAACAGTCAGCTATCACACACACCAAAAAAAAAACCACAAGTCATTCAAAGGAGCAATTTTAAAATCCACTATGCTATAGTGTCTTATTATATAACAAGTGACACTAAATCATTAACAAGATAAATTGAAGGTCGACTTCAAGAAAATTAAATTCTTTGGTGCATTACATCAAAATTCTTATCACCTGATGTTTTCTCATTCCTAGACTAAACCTATGTTATGTTGATTGATTGATTGATTGATTGATAAGTTAGAGTTTAACATCCAGTGTCTTTATTTCAGCTATATCAGGACAAGAAAAAGTTAATCAATTCAAAAAAGATTATAAGTAAAAGAAGAAATAAATAAATGTGGCACGTTAAACCAGGGCAAACAAGTTTTTACTGCCACTGGGAAAGGGGAGAAATGAGAAGGGGCAGGAAATTTAGCCTTCTATACAACTCCCAGTGAGTCTCAGCTCTACTTAGAAAATATAGACGGAGTCATTAAACTGCATGGAGCTAGGCGTTTCTCCACACAATTAAGCTATAATGGTTCACGGTCAGGCTTTCTAAATTATGACCTGATTACCCCACATAGACAGGGCATTCCCCTAGCTATACATGTGGGGACACCACCTTCATTGTAGCCTGAGCCCCTGAAAACTGATTCAGGTGACAGGCCTACTTGTTACAATTGACAAAAAAATTAATTACAATGAAAAAGTAAATCTTGTTTTTTTTTGTTTATTTTGTTGAATAATAATACATGTATACTGTAAACATAATAATTTTTGTTGTTGCTAATTTTTGGGGTTTCTTGAACTTGGACATATTCGCGTATCAATTTCCACGGTTGCTAGGAACAACTAAAGATATAAATACCCTCTTATTATTTCTGATAAATTCAATGTTACCTATTTTCACGTTTTTTGTCAACTGTGAAAAATAAGTATCCCGCAAAAATTACTACATTTACAGCATTTAATGGATAACAAAAGTTCTTCATTTTGAAATTTTCTTTTTTCTCCCTGTTTTAACCAATACAGTATCACTGGACATCAGACAGTTTGATTACATCACAAACTATATATTATTCTACACTAAAGTTTCTTTTTCTCCCTGTTTTAACCAATACAGTATCACTGGACATAAGACAGTTTGATTACATCACAAACTATATATTATTCCACACTAAAGTTTCGGTGCTAAAAATGTTTTAGTAATGCCAAAGCAGTAAAAGATTTAGGTGCCAAGTATCATCCACCAGCTCTATGTGTTATGATTCTCATTTAACATACAAAAATAATTTCTCAAAGTTTTGATTTTTGAGAGACATACAAAAGAAGTTAATTTTGAGTATGAATATTCAAAGCTGTGAAAAGGGAAATTTTTACGGCAGTTTTATTTTTGCTATTTTCGCATTTAGGGGTGAAAAGCAAAAATAAAACTGCAGTGAAAATTAAGACACAATAAGGCAATTTAGAAGCTCAACAAAAAATCACGAATTCCAAACTGCATGAAATGAAATTTAGTTCTGAAACCAAGAAATATTAAAAGGTGGCATGAAAATTTCCAGGTTTACAATAGCAGACCAGGATAGTCATATTGTATTGAAGGATCTGAAGGATTTTTGATTTCTGTGTTGTAAATTGAGTTTTCAGTTGAGTTGGAAAACAGACACTTAAGATTGAAGTTCAAAGATCATCAAATACATTAAGGTCATTTCCATTCCTATACAAAACCTTGAAAAATAAGTTTTAAATGAATTTGTAAAAGAATCAGATATTCAGATATCAGTTTGCATCTGGGCCTTGATCTTGCTATCATTTCTGACCATGGAATATACATCCTTTCAAATTTCAAAGTCATCCAATCAAAACTGATATTACAAATATAATTATTTACTCCAATAACCATTTACTCGCTACTTTCACCTCCCAAACAAACCACACCTGTACATATCAAACAATCAATTGATGATGAATAAACAGCTGCGCCAAAATGCATGATACGCCCGTCGTCACCCCTTCAACTTTAAGTGATTAAAGAATGTGGTTCTCAATTTAGAATACACCTATAACTGCCCAATTAAACATGATATCTCTTTAATAAATCAATCTGCAAAGTTTGAAGTGAGCTGATCAAACTATTAATCAGTTAGAGTGCATTATTTATAAAATTGCCTTAAATTTGAAAAATAAAGTCTCATAACTCTTGCAAGAAAATCGAAATTTCACTAAAAAGTATACAGATCATAAGCCATCATACCCAATATCTTTGCAAAGTTTGAAGTGAATTGGTCAAAGAGTTGTCAAGTTTGAGCGCAACATGTAAAAAATTGCCTTAAAATTGACAATTAAAGTCCCATAACTCATACAAGAAAAATCGAATTTTTTTAGAAAAAGTATACATATCATGAGTCCATCATACCCAATACCTCTACAAAGTTTGAAGTGAATTGACCAAAGGGTTGTTGAGTTAGAGCGTGACATGTAAAAAATTGCCTTAAAATTGACGAATAAAGTCCCATAACTGCTACAAGAAAAATCAAATTTTCATGAAAAAGTATACAGATCGTGATTTCATCATACCCAATACCTCTACAAAGTTTGAAGTGAATCGACCAAAGGGTTGTCAACTTAGAGCGCGACATATAAAAAATTTCGTTAAATTTGACGAATAAAGTCCCATAACTCCTACAAGAAAAATTGAATTTTCCCGAAAAAGAATCCAGATCGTGAGGCCATCATACCCAATACCTCTACAAAGTTTGAAGTGAATCGACCACAGGGTTGTTGAGTTAGAGTGCGACATGTAAAAAATTGACTTAAAATTGACGAATAAAGTCCCATAACTCCTACAAGAAAAATTGGATTTTCCTGAAAAAGTATACAGATCGTGAGGCCACCATACCCAATACCTCTGCAAAGTTTGAAGTGAATTGGCCAAATGGTTATCAAGTTAGAGCCCGACATATGAAACGGACGGACAGACAGACAGACAGACGGACGGACGGACAGACGGACGTACAGACGGACGGACGGACGGACGGACAATGGTATACCATAATACGTCCGTCATTAGACGGGCGTATAAAAATTACTTTTATTTCCAAAATGCTTTGATTTTATAAAAGTTTTAAATTTGAAATAATTTTCGAAATATAAATAAACTCTGTGATTTCAATGTAGCAGAAAATAGTATTTTTCATTAACTGTCTAATGATCCAAAGTAGATGAAAAAATGTTACAATCATTAATTATGCAATAGTATTTGGTAAGTTAATATAACCAGTATGTGTAATCTTTTCCATTATTACACAAATAAAGTAATTAAAGCATCAAAAATGTATCTATAAACAACCTTCTGACCTTGTGACACTCATATAATAACTGGTAACAGTTATATGATTTATTTATCACATATATTAAATTATAATAAATCATAACCATGATTAGAGATAGATGAGATATATATTAGAGACATTTTGTTTTTGTTACGGACTTTATCATGGCCAGTATCTAGTGAGCCCGTTAGGGCAAGCTTGATGCGTTACGCCGTGATAAAGTCTGTATAAAAAAAAAAATGTCCTATATTTCTTTTATCAGTAATTCATGAAATGATAAATAAAACTGCATATTAAGTGGAAAAGAGCTGAAATTTCTATTTTAGCACAATTAATCTATTGTTAATTGCAATATTTTTTATGGATTCTTCATTCAACGTATTACGCGTATGAACACAACAAATAGTACAAAATACGACGTCAGCATAGCAACCCGCATGTAACACCTTCACAGTGACCTAATAATTTTGTGATAATGTCCAGTTTGGTGATCACGAGATTATCAGTCTCTGTAGATCAAAGGAATTTCGTACAAATTACCGATTAATTGTGATACATGTATGTCATCTTCATTTATTTTACCAATACGTTGATAATATTTCCATTTTTATACATAAATTTTAAATTCATTACAGGAAACTTCATTCCACCCCAAATGAACTTATGGAGGAAAACTTTCCAATACATTTTTTGTATTTTTCTTTACTATAAATTTTTATATCTCTACCTTAATTCCTGTGACTTTGCACATTATACCATATTCTAATATGGCGTTCTGTGTACAATATACAAATAGTCATCCTAAATCAACAATTCAGAACATAAGGCATAATATACTTGTATGCATCAGATTTCTATGATTAAATTTTCAGTCAGTATATCAGCCATGGTTAATTTCTTAATATTTTCAAAGCCTAACATAAAGATTGATCTAACAGTGTAAGGGAGATAACTACATTCATTTGTGTGTAATATAAGAGATTTTCTTTGATTTCTTATGCGGAGATAAGGAATATATTTAATGTGCATGAAAAACACATCAAAAACATTTTCAATACGTATTGGATATGTATTATGTGAGAACACATCGTTAAAGACACATTTTGAGTAAAACGATACATGAAACTCAGAAGTTTAATATGCATCACATGTGAATCAAATCCAATTATGCGTGAACGCAACATTACAGTGGTCATTTTAGTTCAAGATAAAATATCATCTGGATTGCATTTTTGTACTTAAAAGTAATACAATGTATGTTTGTGTGGAGCAAATAACAGTTTAATGAGAAAATAAGACACCCTAAAATGGTGAAAAGAGGATATGGTAAATCTGCCACCTATTTCACACTATCTCGTATTCTAGTCGGGCCAATAAATGAAATCAGTTTGTCGTACCAAGTGGTGAGACAATATACTAAGAATTATATAAAACAAACATTACTTTAAAATTTTGCAGATAGCCATTTTGACAGTTTACGTCTCTTGCATGCAGATGAAAAATCACACATTTGGAAGATAAAACTAGAGGCTCCCAGGAGCCTGTATCGCTCACCTGGCTTTCAGATGCCAAAATTGTGGTAACATTGTAAGCTATACAGTTTATCATCAGTATCTCAAACTTTAGTACCTCGAACACCACCAATATCTTGAACAGTATTTAAAGTCTGATCAGGTTTTACTATATTTCTCTGTTGGGCTTTTTTGACAAAAAACGTTCTTGCTAAGGACCACTTTCAACACCAGTTTTGAAATACAAACAATTTTTAACATCGGTTTTGAAGTCACAACATCAATATCTATTTGGAAACAAAATTTCATTGAAATAGGACAATGTTTAAATTTCCTGCCTTTTTGGCAACCATTTTGAAAATGGCGGTCAACGAAAATTTTTTAACATCAGTTTTAAAGTTGCAACATCAATACCTATTTGGAAACCAAATTTCAAATTGAAATCGGACAATGTTGAATTTTCCCGCCTTTTTTGGCGGCAATTTTGAAAATGGCGGTCAACAAACTATTTTCAACACCAGTTTTGAAGTCACCACAGCATGGCAAACATTTCATCAATTTACACTTAATCTTCATCTTCTATAGTTTTGGAAATAAAAGACGAAAAATACGAAATTTTAAAAATTTGGTGAAAAAGGGCAATATCTCCTACAAGGGTTTATTGATTTTCTTCAAAATTTCAGGGTGGGTAGATCTTGATGTGCTGAGCATTTTTGCAATTTACACTTGACCTCTATCTGTTACACTTTTTGAAATTAAAAATAAAAAATGCAAAAAATTTGAATATTTTACGGAAAAAGGGCTATAACTCCCAGACGAGTTTTCAGATTTTCTTCAAAATTACACAGTGGGTAAATCTCATCATGCTCATCGATTTTACCCATGTCAGATTTTTGATATCTGTAACGGTTTTTGAGTAATTTGCAAAAAACAGCAATTTACCCCATGTTCTATTTTTAGTAACAGCGGCCATGTTGTTTGGTCTACGGACATAAAAATCACAAACTTGAAAGTACATACCCTGGTGATGATTCAAGCCAAGTTTGGTTAGTATTGGCCAAGTAATTTCAGAGGAAAAGATTTTTGAATAAAAGTTAATGGACGTACGGACCGACGGACAGACGACGAACGGACAGACGGACGACAGACGCCGAGTGATGGCAAAAGCTCACATGACCTTTGGCCAGGTGAGCTAACAACAAGACAAATGAAAGAGCTGACAGAGAACAAATAACCTAAGGGACATAAAAGTAACAAGAAAAAAAAATTAACTGCCAGATTGTCATTTCCTTGAAAATAACAAAAATGAAATCCAATCTTGTTGCTTAAATGCACAATTCTGCATTTATGAAAAAAAAAGACACCCAAAGATGTAAGATTTAGAAATCATATTGTACATTTCTGATAAAATTAAAAAAAAACTCTGATTGTGTCTGAAATTTCTCAATTTTTCTGTATATTCAGACCAGACTTATGTACCATATTTAGCAAAAACAAATGTGATTTATTGAAAATTTCAAAATGGATAAATCATTCAAATATGTTGGAACACAACAGACTGAGAATTCACTTATAAACACTACCTAGGCAAACGCCATAGACGATACTATGTGGAGAGTACAGGTATAGTATTTACATACCATATCATAACAAATGTTCACCAAATGGTAATTTTCTGTGTAAACTTCCCCAAATTAGGTCTTTTTGAAGAACTGAACACAACCACTTTGGATTCAAAAATTTCCAAGATGATTATATATATAAATGTAATCCAATATACAACTGCTGTTGATTAATTTCCAATACACCTAGCAAATCCCTCTTTACTATCATTGCAAGTAGACACAGCAGTCTACATTGTTTCTGCAGCATGAGTCGTCAAAATCAATTCCCTATGTGTATAGATAGGTGACTTTTGTTTGGTAAGGTATTAAGTGATGACTAGAGGCTCTCAAGAGTCTGTGTAGCTAGTCTGGTCCATAACTGACAAATCATTCCAAATAACCACTCTGTTTAAGGGTCTAATTTTCTAGTGTGTTCATAGACATTGATGTAATATGGCCCAATGTCTCAGTGGAGAAGATCTTTGAATGCATTTCCCATAGGATTCTATGTTCAACTATGTTCTCTACTGGTGGCCATTTTGGGTGATTTACCTACATAAAAATCACTTACTTTGAAGGGACCACCTAAGGACTATTTTGAATTTATTAGGTTTTAAATTGTTTCAATTGGTTTCAAAGGAGAAGATCTTGGAATGCATTTCCCGTTTGGTCTAATGTTTCAGGTTTTCCTCAAAATCTAATGTAGGTAGATCTTGTCATGCTGATTACTTTCAATCTGCCAGATTTTTTTTATATCTCTTACAGTTTTTGAGTTATTTGCCAAAAACAGCAATTTACCCATATATGCTATTTTTAACAAGTGTGGATAGTATTGCAAGGCAATACAGAAGTCCCCTACCGGTGGAATAATTCAGTATACCAGCAAAAATAGTTAAAGAAAAGTTTTCTGAGCCCAAGGCCCATAACTTCGTCAAAAATCAATGGACCCAACCCATAATCAAACTTGATCGGTAACCCATAGTAGTTGATTAACAATGCAAATATTAGCTTAAAATCTGAAACGGTTTAGAAAAAAAGTCTGGAAAATCTATATTTTACCAAAATTTTCTAAGTCAAAGGCCCATAACTCTGTCCAAAATCAATGGACTGGAACCAAACTCAAACTTGATCTGTAACTCATAGTGGTAGACTCACATAACAAATATTAGCTTCATATCTGAAACGGTTTAGAAAAAGTCCGGAAAACCTATATTTTACCAAAATTTTCTAAGTCAAAGACCCATAACTCAGTCCAAAATCAATTGACCAGAACCAAACTCAAACTTGATCTGTAACTCATAGTGGTAGACTCACATAACAAATATTAGCTTCATATCTGGAACGGTTTAGAAAAAAAGTCCGGAAAACCTTTATTTTACCAAAATTTTCTAAGTCAAAGGCCCATAACTCTGTCCAAAATCAATGGACCGGAACCAAACTCAAACTTGATCTGTAACTCATAGTGGTAGACTCACATAACAAATATTAGCTTCATAGCTGGAACAGTTTAGAAAAAGAGTAAGGAAAACCTATATTTTACCAAATTTGTCTAAGTTAAAGGGCCATAACTCCTTCCAAAATCAATGAACCGGAACCAAACTCGAACTTGATCTGTAACTCATGGTGGTTGACTTACATACCAAATATTAGATAAATATCTCTTATAGTATGGGAAAAAAGTCCGGAAAACTGAGTGTGACAGACTGACGGACGGACTGACGGACTGCAAACCTGAAGTCCCCTTCGGCAAAGCCGGTAGGGGACTAATAACCTAGCCATGTTGTTTGGTCCTTGTATTAATCAAACACGATTTTGAATCTAAAAACCTTAATAATGATTTAGACCAAGCTTGGTTAAAATTGGCTGAGTGGTTTCAGAAAAAGTTTATGACGGACAGACGGACAACAGATCAAGGACGGACACAGACGGAAGCCAAGTAATTGAAATAGCTGACATGGCATTTCAGGCCAGGTGAACAAACAATAAATCTCAGTGGTTTGATCCATTTAAAAAATACAAAATAACACTTATGTTCATTTTGAACAATTCCATTAATTGGTATATTTCCAAATTACAGCTAACAGATAATACTATTAATATACCTTGTATCTCCACTTCATATTAAATCTTCCATTTCTCTCATAAATTGATCGTAAGCATCATCCTTCGTCTTTGTATGAGCCGCAGCCACCACTGGTGCTGATTTAGGTGTGACTCCTGATATTCTTTTCTCTTCTTCTTTTGCTAAAAGTTAAATTTTATCATTAGAAAATTTGAGTCACTTATTTACTCCTTTCTATTTACTATTTATAAATCAAATTATCTCCTAACATGAGGGAAATTTTTTGAAGTTTTCTTAGAGATTATCTTGTTCAAATTGAGGACTCAATAGAACTTCATCCCTTATCCCTATCTACTACATGTATTCTACAAAAATCCAAAACATAGATGACTGTTTTTATAACATAAACATAAAGCAAATAACTGATCATACTATATGTTTAGATTATATAAAACAGAAAACATCTAGTTCTTAAAGACAAGATCCATTACCAGTCAAACATAATTTTTGATAAAATTCTAACACAAACCTTTCTTGATAATTCGACCTTTAGCATCCCTTGGATCTCTTTTAACTTTGAGGGCTGTAGGTGTAAACCTTGTCACGTCTCCTACAACGTTCTTTATCTGTGGTTTAGCCTCTATTGTTGCTGTATTCTTCTTTTCTTCTTCTGACGAGATCTGTGGAGGTTTCATAATGCTGGGCTGGGCACTGATAACATTAGGATTGGATGGGGCTTGTGTACCTGGTGGAGCTAGTCTCATTGGAGGCATGCCTGGTGGTGCTCCTGGAGGGCGGAGCATTCTAGGAGGAGGTACACCTTAACATAAAATTACAGCATTTAATAAAATAATCATGGAAAAAAATCTCATAACAAAAAAATATTATTGGTGTTTTGATTATGATTTCTTCTAGTATATGCTGTTTCTAAATAAGAATATTCTGAAATAACATTTAAATTGTATATAATCAGTATTTAATTCCTATAGCAATAAGCTCTGAACATTATTAACAATTCTGTCCACTATAGAACTGAAATTTGGCAGAAGTTGGCTTTACACAATGAATTAAATATACCTGTAACTACTTTTCTGTATAAGCAATACTTAACAAGAAATGCCAGTAATGCACAAGATTCCTGATCTGTTTAGATGCTGATATTTCTCCTTTGAGACAGAAAATTTCCTTTTTTTTCAATTTTTTAGTGATGTGAGATTTCCATGTCTTGTTCAACCCCC
>MJUU01033309.1:118029-133089 GCA_002080025.1 Modiolus philippinarum | reverse complement strand
CTTCCCTTTTCACCAGTGTTAAGATTCATATAATCTATATGTGTATATTGGTGAATTTGTCCACTTTATCATGCTAGATGGATGTGCAGTATTTATAGATATATGGAAGAGTGATTACCTATAAAAATTTCTAAATGTTACAATATCCATGATTGGCTCTTATTCTTATACTATTGTTAGAACACATCTTTTTTTCTCAAGTCATCAAATTTTAGTTGATTTTACTAGAATATTTAACACAAACTTACCTGGTGGTCCAGGTGGCATTCTTGGTGGCATCCTTATATTGGGTGGCAAACCTGGAGGTGGTCCTGGTGGAAGTCCCGAAGGTCTACCAGGAGGAGGTCCGGGTGGTAACATTCGAGGCATTGGACCTCTCATTGGTCTGAACATCATAGGAGGTACACCAGGTGGAGGACCTGTATTGCAAATATAATGTTTTTATGAAATCATCCAATAATACAGGGTCTCCAAGTCTCGTCATGTTGAACCGAGAATTTATGATAAAATTTTAATTTGAAGAAACATGCCATTTTCAAATTTTTGTTTCAAACTTCTCCTATTTTTGTAAAAAAATGCAACTGCTTAGTACAGCTTATGTTCCCAGAAGTTTCAAAGATTGAACAAGATTTACAGACATATTTCTAACATCTGTATTTCTCTTTTTCTAAAACTTCATTGGGTAGTGCTTGACATACATCAAAAAGATGTGCCAAAATCCATTTTTAGATTTCAGTATAATCTATTTGTAAACTGTATGCAATGTTTCACCCAATCTATTCAAAACATTGACTAGATGATGTATGGACTTACAAGAACGAAACCAATATGCATATGTGGGCAATAAAGTATACATATATTTCTGCATCACCATCTACCAACATAGGAAGTTTTTTTTAGGTGGCAGTGGTAAAGGTACATGCATCAAGTACATTCTACCTAAAAATTTTTTAGTTGAAAGTGCTATTACAGAATTGGTTACAATGTATCAATATATGATAGTATTTTGTTTGTTACACCACTTGGTTGATGTCTCTGCTGGTTCAGCTTTAGTCCCCATGGTTTTCATCAGCCCAGTCAGATAGTATTTTTGTGCTCGGCCACAAATTGGCATTTTTAAAAACTTAAGTTACAATATTTGAATTTTTAGAAATATGATAAAAGTAAGAAGTATCTCCCCATGCATAGGTGATTTTAGCATTCAAACCAATATCCATGATCTACCACTTACTATAATGCATAAACATATCTAACAATAAAACTTATAGAAGCCACTAGACCCTCAAACCCAGTTTGCATGGCTTCATGCACATTAGACAGCACTTGATGCATGCTACAACTTGGGGTATGATAATGAATTGGTTCATACTTTGTATGTATCAGTTTTCATGACTTTTGTTGTGAGCAAGATAGTTACCATGTATGCCTACCAATGACCTTGATATATGCAGTTTTATCTATGTTCATGCTTGTAATGGTCATTTAAGACTCTTTAAATGAATGATTTTGTATGTAAAACAAATAAGGATTGGGCATGAATAAACTTTGTGTAAACACAGAAACAACATTAAAATTCATATTACCAGGAGGAAGTCCTGGCGGTAAACCAGGAGGGGCCCCAGGGGGAGGACCTGGGGGTACAAGTCTGGGTTGTTGTTGTCTTTCATCTTCCCCTGGTGGCCCATCTGGAAGGCTGTCTCTGGCTTTCTTTTTTTCATCCTCTTCTTTCCGTCTTTTTTCTTGCTCCCGTTCTTCATCTCTTCTCCGCCGTCTTCTCCTTCTGTCTTCCTCGTCACTGTCTGAATCTGAACTACTGTCCGAACTCTGAAATAAAAAAACATTGTCTTTATTTTGAGAAACAATATTTTAGAGGTTATGATCTGTGAGGTAGAACTTCTAGTTTAAAATATTGAACAAAACCTGCCGAAAATTCTACTGGTCATGTACCAGTTATCACCATTTTCACGCTGTGATTTTGTATTTGATCTTCATAAACTCGGACTGAACTTAATAAGGCGTTCTATTACAAAAATTTACCAAGTAATGCGTCCACCAATCATATTCATTTTCAGTTTCATTGCATATGCACAGAAATATAGTCATCTTAAAAAGTGTTGGTTTTCTTGACAAATTTTGTTGATGTGTGTACAAGTTATCGCCATCTTTCCAAAACTGTTAAATGAAAACTTTAATCCACTGAAGTACTCCAACAAAAGGCTCAGAGACTGAGCCTGTATCGCTCACATGACAAAATGCTTCTATCCCATGCATGTCCAAAAATGATGTTTTTTAACAGTGGGGTCTTATGTTTAGCTATGTTTCTATCAGCATCCGGGTTTTTTTTTCTGATCCTATTGAAATGAATAATTTTTGCTAAGGACCTTATATACATTTAGTTAAATTTGCTTGAATAGTTTCAGAGAAGATGATGAAAAGGACAGTTTTCTCATACCGGGCTCCAATGTTAAACTATGTTCTGCACTGGAGGCCATTTTTTTATCGCATCTCAATGAAATGATCAATTTTCATAAAGTACCTTTAGTACATTATTCCTGTAAAGTTTGGTTGAATTTGTTTCTGTGGTTTCAGAGGAGAAGATGAAAATGTGATTTTCCCCATCGGGTCCAATGTTAAACTACGTTCCGTGCTGGCCACCATGTTTTCTATCGGATCGGAACGAAATGAGCAATCTTTGTTGAGGACCTTTAGTACATCATTCCTGTAAACTTTGGCTGAATTTGCTTCAGGGGTTTCAGAGGAGAAGATGAAAATGTGATTTTCCCCCATCGGGTCCAATGTTATCAGCCATGTTTTTTGTCGGATCGGAACGAAATGAACAATCTTTGTTAAGGACCTTTAGTACATCATTCCTGTAAAGTTTGGTTGAATTTGCTTAAATGGTTTCAGAGGAAAAGATGAAAATGTGAATTTCCCATTGGGTCCAATATTAAACTATGTTCCGTACTGGCGGCCATGTATTTTATCGGATCCCAACGAAATGAGCAATCTTTGTTAAAGACTTTAAGAACATCATTCCTGTAAACTTTGGTTGAATTTGCTTCAGTGGTTTCAGAGGAAAAGATGAAAATATGATTTTTCCCATAGGGTCCAATGTTAAATCTATGTTCCGTTCTGGCGGCCATGTTATTTATCGGATCCAAACGAAATGAGCCATGTTTGTAAAGGACCTTTAGTACAGCATTCCTGTAAAGTTTGGTTGAATTTGCTTCAGTGGTTTCAGAGGAGAAGATGAAAATGTGAAAAATTAACAGACGGACGGATGAGAGATTCCAAGTGATGGCAATAGCTCACACTGATCCTTTGGGTCAGGTGAGCTAAAAAGGCATGAACTAAAAGTGGATAAAGAATGAAAGGTCAGCTGATGCAATTTTCAAACTGAAAGTAGCATGATTTTTATCAATGCCACATTCACTCTATTTAAGAAAACAGATGACCTTGACAGCCCCAATTCATCTTGATTTGAGTATTTGAAGAGAAAGCAAAATTGTCAGTGTTTACTTCTGGCAGAAAATGTAGCTGACACCATAAGTTCTCTTTTGCAACATCACATTTAAAAAAATCTATTTTTAGCTAATTATCATACATGACCCCCCACATAGCAATATATATCTCAAAGGGGCTCCCTAGGGATTTTATCTCAGAATACACTGTTTTAAAGATTAAAACAAATTTCTTTAAGGAATGTATTTTTAGGATATTGTTGTCACTTCTGTACATAACTGTGTAACAAGTCACGGGCAAGCTCGACGCACATGAAAATTGGTGATAACTGTACACGGCGATAACTGGTACTAAACGAGTATACAAAAATCTCTATGAAATTTTAAAGTTTTTATTAAACATGCTATCGGCTCTAACCTCACGTCTTTTTTCTTGTTCCTTTTTCTTCTTATCTGGCATTTCTTGACCTGCCATTTGTAACATTTTTGCCTGTAATGCTGTAACACCTTTTGGAGCCTTATATTTTAATCTTGTATCCTTTTCTTCTTCATCAGGATCTCGTGTGTCATCATCAGCAAACCGAATCTTTCTGGATTTTGCTATAGAAAAATATATTACAATACAAACGACTTATATAGATAATTATCCATGATATAATGGATGAGGGATTTTTTTTTTGTCAGATGCTAAATGTGCTTGTTAAAGAGGAAGGTGGGGCCAATGCAGTTGGAGGATGCCACGGAAGAATAAAAAAAAAAAGAGAATTCCAAATCTATTTTTGAATGTTTTAAGAGGGAAAATGTCTCCTTACTTTTAAAGAAAACCATATTTATCAAGATCTACTGTCCCAATGTTTCTATAACTACTATCAATATTGTCTTCAACCCATCAAAATTTAATGTCCTAACTCCTAATGTAATGTTTTATAGGGGAGTAATTTAATAAATAATTTTATAGAAACTGTGGTATATCACATATGTTACCAAGGGCGATACATTGTATTTGCTGATTTGCTGTAAATTTGTAGATTAAATGTTCGACCCTAGCAAAATATCAATATACCAAGGCTTCCATAAGTATATGTTATCTGGATTTTGACATCTGCATATTGTAAAAAATCATCCTGTGAGCCAGAATATGAAGCACAGGGGCAAGTGAGTGCAGCGAACGAGCCCCAAGCTTCATATTCTGGCGAGCGGGATGATATTTTACAATATTCCAGGTTTCAAAATTCAGATAACTTGTTTATCGTCTTTTATTTCTATACAATAGTTTATTAGGATTTGTGTCAAATTCTCCCAAGGTTGTGCGGGAAATGAGGTTCATTCATTTTTTTTTTTACAAACGAGAAATGTTTTGTAGTTATTTTATGACTTCACAATATTTTTTGTTGGCTAACGTTATTATATTTATAAATTTTTTGGTCAAACCCTGTTAGAAAATCGAAATAAAGTCGTTTTTTTTTCATTGCAGAATCTCTAATTGTTTACATATGTCTTCCAGTTCCTAGGCACTTTTATGACGTCACAATGTAAACAAAATGGTGACTCTGCTGAAGTTATCAGCGACCTAGTTTCCATATTTTTTCGAACGTCTCATTTTTATTTTTGTGTATTAGTGACCGTTATTCGTTCACAGAATTAAAAATGGGAAATATAATAGATTCTTTATCCATTTAAGATTTATTTCTTGCGAAACGGATGAAAAGGATATTGCTTGCCAAATATTGGGAGAATTGCCTTGATAACTCCAGGTCAACCTCTTGATAAGTTCGGGTCAACCAGATATAGCTTTTGTGGAAGGGCTCTGCAGGCTGAGATAGGCGGAGGGAAAGACGATAAATTATTTGGATTCCATTATGGACAAATAATTATTTTATATTTCAACTGACCTGTAAAGGCAGCAAATACTTGGCATTATTTGTGCAGTTTTGTGACATTTTTGCTGTTTCCATGACTTCTTGTGAAGAAATGAACTCTGACATTGTTAAATAGCAATGTGGCATTGGCAGTGGTATATCATCAGTTTTACCACAGGTCTGTCACTATAGCTAATGAAGCAGGCCATTTTAGAAAATCCATTATGATATGTGAAATTTAAACTGGATCTGACTGGTTAGATAAATTTTCCTATTCAACATATGTTGAATAAAGCCATGTGCTAGTTCCCGCCAAATTTATTCAGAATATAAGTCTTGGTGTTTATCATTTACCATTAGAGAAAAAGAGAACACCACTTTATCCCAATTATTACCAGATTTTATCCACTCTCGATAGTTACATTTAAAAATTTTAACAAACTCTGCAAGCCTCATGATCAAAATTTTAACTATCTCTAATGGATAAAATATGGTAATAACAGGATATCTTGGAGAAATCTGTACATAAGCTATAATTTACTTGGAATATCATCTTTATTCCTCTAGAACTGTCATATGGTTTTTTTAATCCAAGTCTATTGTGATAATATTTTACCAAGGCTGTGCTTGATTACCCTGTTCAGGACATGTTTTTTCTGTTCTATGGAATACTGATAATAGTAGTAGCATAGAACAGGAACAGAACATCCATTATGGAGATCAAATTCTGAATGATCGTGATATTTACTGTCACAACCTGAAACTCATTAGAAAATTAAAAGAATTTATTTATTACACGTTATAAAATAGATTCTGCCTTAAAAGTTTACAAAAAAAACCTAAAAAAAAAAAACACACTGGGAACACATTTAGTTTCTTCTGCAAGCATGGATTATGGGGAAAACATTCCAACTCCCAAAATTGTGAAAAAGGTACATTATTTTTACTTATTACTATTGATTTTTAAATCAAATTTAACCATTGAATTGACAGGCATACACATTTCCATTTAATTTATATTTTAGTTCTGCTGGTGTATTTGTTTACAACTGTGTGTATCACTTTCTGATGATCTAACAGAAATAATTGTGGAATTTCAATTCCATGTATGATCAACTTTGAATATTTATTGAGATTTTTGAATGCTTTATTTTAGCTTTTTGTCACTAAAATAAAGCAGTTCATTTAATTAGTTTCCTCTCTTACTCATTCATATTTTTTGGCCCCCATCTCAAATCCATACGCTGTTCCAAATGAACCACCTCATCCAAGTTGGAACAGAGGAAACATGTTCTGTACAGATGTTCTGACCGACTGGATAATGGTTCAGAGTGTTCGGAAGCTATATTCGAGCACCACCCAGGGATATGTCTATACCTACTGGATATATCTGGATATATCATCTTCATCTTCATCAAAGCTGTTATGGGGATATTCTTTATGCAAATCTTACTGTTTCAATATTCTACAGGGGAGATAACATGTTCTGTACAGATGTTTTGACCCACTCGATAATAGTTCAGAGTGTTCGAAAGCTATAATCGAGCACCATCCAGGGATATACGTTATTCAGGAATCTTCACGGGGGTACGGGTTCATATTCCCTGTCTGTGTTTTAGGGGATATAGGGAACAGACATGGAATATGAACCCTATTCCCCTGTGAAGCCAGAATAACAATTATATTCTTCTAGAAGTGCAATAATATTTCTTTTAAAAGTGTTTTAAAATTGTGACTTGGCTACCACAGGGAAACCGTCTCATATCCCCTGTCAAGGTAACCAATCAAATTGCAGGATTTACCTGGATATTTCACTTCAGCAGAATATAAATCTATACCTACTGGATATATTTGGATATATCATCTTCATCTTCATCAAAGCTGTCATGGGGATATTGTTAATGCAAATCTTACTGTTTTAACGTTTTATAGGGGAGATAACTCAATATTTACTAGGTATGTCATCTTCACCAAAGCTGTCATAAGGATGTTCTTTATCCAAATCTACTGTTTCAATATTCTACAGGGGAGATATTAAACATGTTCTGTACAGATGTTCTGACCAACTTGATAATGGTTCAGAGTGTTCAGAACCTATAATCGAGCACCACCCAGGGATATAAATCTATACCTACTGGATATATCATCTTCATCAAATCTGTCATGGGGATAATCTTTATTCAAATCTATTGTTTCAATATTCTACAGGGGAGATCATTCAAGATTTACTAGGTATATCATTTTCATCTACACCAGTGATGTCATGGGAATGTATTATATCCAAATCAATTTCTTATAGAGGATATAACTCTTTATTTACTAGGTTTATCATTTTCATCTTCATGAAAGCTGTCATGGGGATATTCTTTATCCAAATCTACTGTTTTTATGTTTTATAGGGGAGATAACTCTATATTATCTATGTATGTCATCTTCATCCCAGATGTCATATCCAAAGTATTATAAAGGAGATAACTCAATTTTCACTGGGTATATCATATTCATCTTTATAAGGGCTGTAATGAAGACGTTCTATATCCAAATCTACTGTTCGAATGTTTATAGGGGAGATAACTCTATACTTACTGGGTAAATCATCTTCATCTTCATCAGGGCTGTCATGAGGATGTTCTATATCCAAATCTACTGTTCCAATGTTTTCTTCTATGCCTAAAATATATGCATTTGAACAGATATGAAAATCAGTATTTTTGCATATTCCTAAAAAGCTAACATTATAGATGAACTTGTCTACTATTTGGTTGTACATTTTCCAAACACAGAGTTCTAGAACTATTTCATCTCAACACATCATATAGGCTGTTGAAAATACATGACATAAAATAGCTTCATGTTTATGTTTTGGCATCTCATTTGCTTGTACTAGACTACTGGAAGGGGTGGTAAAGGGGGTCCCAAACAGGACAGAACGTGCTAAAAAATTGCAGAAAATGAAACACAAGTGATAAAAATGGTCAATCACAAAACATGGAAAACTGCTTGTAGTTCGCCGAAAAACTTTAGAAGCCATTATCATTTATGGTAATTCATGCATCTTATCTAAAGTTTTATTACCTGAAATCTCTTAAAATCAATGAAAATCTGTGAAATTTTGCTCTGTGATACTTTCCAGTACCGTTACTATTCTAATTGTAACATTGTAACAAGTTCCAATTTTTTTTTTACAGGAAAATAAACATGCACGAAATATAAAATATCCAAAACGAATCATGAGCTCAAAATAAGGACAAATACGAGGAACATGAAATAATGCCTACACGAAAACATGAGGAATAAAAACACAAAACACAAAAACACGAATTTATAAAACACCAAAAACGTTGCACAAAAATAACCCATTACAACCCTCCTGGAATTTACAGAAAAATAGAGAACAATATGCCATGTTCCCACAGTTTCTAATTTTTGTAAATAATTAAAGATTTTATATAAAAGAAATTGACAAGGTATTACATTATCAATTATGGAATTTTCTGTGATCATTTACTTATCTGTAACAGTTTATTTTTTCTGCCATGAAATAGTTTCCAAAGTCACGATTTACAGCACAAATAACAGAATAAAGCTGGATATTATCTAATAATATGAAATCTGATGGCTATATATGAAATATCAATAAAATATTTTACCCTTTTAACTTATTTGATTAGTGGGAAATTCAATATCACATCCAGAAGAAATTATCTCTAAAAATATACTTGTGGTTAATGAATGACTTCATCATAATCAAAACACATATTTTTAGCTTTTCCTTAAACCTCTCCAAACAGTCAGGAACCTGTTGAACTGTCCAAATATATTACTACATGTACAGATATCTGTCTTTTCAACTTTAAGATTTTTATTTACACATATGCCTTTTTAAGGTGATACAACAGTTCTATACTCTTTCGAAAAATTTATTATTTGCCAGTGCCTTCTGTAGGAATTCTGTGATATGCACTCATTAATTGCAACAGATATGTGTTAATAAGCTTTAAGTATTCTAGTTATGGGTACATAATAACCCGAAAGTATTTCAAATAATTTGATGTATATGCTAAGAGTATAACAAAGTCGTGTGTAACCATGTATTTACATACCTTTTTCTGGATCATATTCTTCGTCTTCGCTATCACTAAGTTGAGGGGGAGGGCCAGGAGGGGGACCTGGTGGTTTTCTCTTTTTCATAGAATCTTGATCTACATCCATTACTGTAATTTCTCTGAAATCAAGTTAAAATGACTAGTATAGAAATGATATTTATACTCCCAAATCTACAAAATCAAAAATAATATATTCTTCTATCAGAATGTATGTGTCACCATGACAAGAAAATAAATTTCGTAGAAACTACAGCTGGACTTCAATGACTTCAACTGCAATAACTTGAACACCATGACTTTTTCAAACCATTTTTCTGGACCCTCAGTTTAAATTTAAACACAGTTCTACTTCAATACCTCGAGACCCCTCTAGGATGAACTATTTTCATCAGTCCCTAGTGTGTTTGTGCCATCAAAGTTTGACTGTATGCAACTTTTAGAAAAATGGACCTAAATTATTCTAACTTTAAAAATATCTTTATTGAAAAAAAAAAATGTCTTAAAAACACATTATCATCAATTCTTGGAAAATTTGGAACAAAGTGATGTAAATTGACAAAAATTTTTTGAATTAAAAAAAAACCTTTTATTGTTTAACCTCCCTCTATTTAAACAAAAACATAAATAGATATTGAACAATAAACAATGAAAGTATATGAAGTAAATGCAAATGAGACAAAGTCACTACAAATATAAGTACATTGTAGAATTAAGTAATTGAACAACTCTTTTAATGTTGTTCTTCATCTTGAAGTCAGCATGAGAAACATTTATCTGGATTAAATCACAAAAAAGTAAGAATGATGAAAACACTATCAATAATTTGCGAAGAAGGAATAAGAGTCTGGATTTCTTGCATCTAGTGTCACAGCTTGGCTTATAAAAATTTATCACCAAGTTTTGTAATTTTTTCATAGTCTTAAGTGCCATCATGGCAACTGATTTTTGTTTTAGCAAAGAATATCAAAATTACAGCTGTACTTTTAGGTGAAAGTATGGTAAATTATAAAATATGGAAATAACAAGAGCTGTTGCCGAATGGCAGCCAAATATACCCCCGCTCATTGAACCCTGAATCGATATGGTAAGTGCAAAATTAAGTTGGTGAGGACACAATACAGGTGTGGACACAGTACAAGTGTGGACACAATACAAGTTTGGACACAATGCTATAATTTTCAAGAAAGAACTTTTCACAAGGGTTCCAATGAAAACACTCTGTCTAAATCAGACATATATAAAATTCACCTTTTTTTCAGCCTATTTGACATTTTACACATCTACATATAGTGTTCTGCTTTTGTCTAAAGTTGCATCAAAATCCTTCAAGTGGATTAAGAGTTGTGCATACGAGGTAACCCATACATAGGGAATCAATGAAAAGTCAAAGTCGAATTATCTCCCCTTCCTGGTTTCTGACAATAATTATATTCCTTCATGCACATCTCCATATAGTGTCCTTCCTTTGTGTAAAGTTTCATCAAAATCCTTCAAATGGTTTAAGAGGAGTTGCGCTTACGAGAAGTGTGGACAGACGGACAGACAGACAGACAGGCAGGGTGATTCCTATATACCCCCCCCAAACTTTGTTTGCGGGGGGTATAATTAGAAATGTACTGAAATTAACAAAACATCACTTATATACATGCCTGCCAACATTTGAAAATTGCCATGGGGGTTTTGCTACGTGTCAAAAAAGAAAACTCCTTATCACTTGGCTATAGGGGTCTTATGGTATGCTTTTGTTGTTTATAGTGTTCCAATGTGTTTCTTCATTACATTCAACTCTTCCTTAGTAGTGTCTTTTACTTGGAATTTCAACATTTGATTTTTGGAGCCTCCATGGGGGTTTCCCCCCCAAAAAAAACAGAAAAGCAGGAAGGTTGGCAGGCCTGTATATGTAAAGGAATATGAAAAGGATAAATAAATGTCAAAATATTGAACATGTTGAAATCCATCATAATATGGAAAAATTTCAACATGTTTATATATATGAACCTACCTAAAACCAGATGATTTCTTCAATATCCCATGTGGGACTTTTTCTTGTGATGGTAGAGGAATTTCATTGGGTAGTGGTATCATGGATGGTACTGAAATTTACAAAATCAAGCATTGTCTTGCATATATCACAGAGTAATAAAAGAACACTACCAACATAAACCATTTAGTATACATTTGTGTTGAATGTAGTACTTAAGGTAGTACGGGAGTTTAAAATTGCGCATCATTTTTGCGCATGTGACAAAAAATGGAATTCACTATGGGAATGTTGCCGAAACCACTCTCAATATCTCATAATAGTTAAATTTGATAAAATATGCAACTTTCATTCTGTAACCATGCAGAATATTCAACTTTTCAGCAAACTCCTAGTCAAATAAGGGGAGATAATTTGTAAAGAAATAATAGGAAAAATAAGTTTTTCGCGATTTATTCAAAAATAAGCTCGATGACCCACAAATTTTTTTCATGGAAATTTAAGGACAATAAATTAACTAATTATTTACCAAATTTTAAAAAATTCTATCAGATGTAATTAAGATAATTTAAACTTTTGTTAAAATTCGCTAATTTTCCCTATTATTTCAACCAAAATAACTGAATTTTTACATGACATATTTCATTCTTATATGGATGGTGACCTCTAATTTTTATTATTTTTTTGTATGCTCTAATAACAAAGAGTAAATCATGAAAATATCAGAAATTTCTATTTGACAGATTTTAGACCCCCGTACCACCTTGAGGAATATAATGCTTTAGCAGCTTCAGAGAGATCTGTATGCATGTATATACCTACACAGGTATTGTTTGTTCATCTGAAAGAAATCTGCATGTTCATTTGTGTTTATGTGAATTTTTTTTAAAGTTTCAAAATAAACATTATTTACAGGTAAAGGAGGCTTAAAAGTCCAAGTCTTTGTTGAAACATGGGAAGCAAACCCAAAATATATTGTACAAGATCTGGCAATTGATGAACTTTGTTATATTCAAATCTGATTTTATTGGTTTATGTAATAAATATCCTCTTGTTATAAATTATAATGACTTACTTGTAAGCTGTTGTGGGATATCTGGTAATGGAATCTGATCTAATTGTACTCTTTCTGCATTTTTTACTTGTTCTGAAATAAACAAAAACAAAACAGAATTGATACTACTTATTATGAAAACGAAAAGAAGATATGATGTAATGTTGTTAATAAAAACTCAAAATCATACATGGGTAGTATTACATTTACTGCATAATCTTACTAATGTCTTAAAATAAATGTTATTGGAAAACTAAATTTTCCATTTGCAGCACAAAATATATATATGTTATCTGGATTTTGACACCTGTATATTGTAAAAAAATATCCCGTGAGCCAGAATATGAAGCATAGGGGAAGTGAGCACAGCAAACTAGCCCCAAGCCTCATATTCTAGCAAGTGGATTGTTATTTTACAATATTCCAGCTTTCAAAATTCAGATAACTTGTTTATCGTCTTTTATTTCCTATTTCAATACAACACTTTATTAGTCTCCAAAGGTTGTCCGGGGAAATGAGGTATATTCTTTTTTACAAAATGAGAAATGTTTTTTGTAGTAATTTTATGACTGCTCAATATTTTTTGTCAGCTGATGTTATTAAATCTAGAAATGTTTAGACCGAGCCATCTTAGCAAATCAAAATAAAGTTGGGTTTCCTTCAAGAATCTCTCCGTTTTTTACATTTGTCTTCCAGTTCCTGGACAGTTTTATAATGTCACAATGTAAACCAAATGGTGGCTCTGCTGAAATTATCAGCAACCTAGTTTCCGTAATTTTTTTAACGTCTCGTTTGTATTTTTGTGTATTGGTGATGGCAATTTGTTAACAAACTGAAAACAGAAAATATAATAGATTCTTCATCTATTAATTAAGATTTATTTCATGTGAAAAGGATAAAAAGGATATTGCTTGTCAAAACGTTGGGAGAATTCACTTGATAACTCCAGGTCAACCTCTTGATAAGTATGGGTCAACCGGATATGGCTTTTGCAGAAATATTCTGCAGGCTGAGATAGGTGCAGGGAAAGACGATAATATAAAATTATGTTGTAATCTAACTTAAGTATCTCAATATTGCATTCATTACGAATATTTTTCAGGAGGCCAAAATTTTCACTATTAAATTCATTACGGTCACTCAATTGTAGCCTCATGTTCCACTGATGATGAAGAGGATAGTTGATGTGAGGTGACTATCACTCAGAAAAACCTTCATTAGTAGAGTTCCTATCTAAATTACGAGCAAAGCAGAATGTTTCATACCAAAGTACAACTGAAGTTTAAGTCGTTTCTTTTCATAGTCATTTTCTGCTTTCTGTAATTCTTTGCCATATTCAGGATTTTCTTTTTCCTATAAAATAATAGTTATATTCAATACTTAAATTATATCACAAATTTGTGAATTAATGCATGTCACAATTTTACCCATCACAGAAAGTCATAACTGTTTGTGTGGTGTCTGAACATTTTTGTACTACAACATACTAAAATAATATTTCTGTAAATTACTGGTAAATTTTGTTTACGCAATAACATTCATTGGACAATTTTAGGTGAAGAAAAGCACTGTACATAGTATATTTATGAAGTGTGCTCATTCAAACAAACAAAAGTGCTGTTCTACTCATACTTTCAGCAAGAATGGATAGCTCTGGATATAAGTTTCATGAATTATTTCTGTTACTATTTATACAAAGTGTTAAACTTTTTTCAATTTAGTACAAAGTACAAGTATATTTGTAGTAAGAGAATAATATACATGATTGCTTTCAGTAAATTTTCTAAATTGGACTTACGTAAACCCTTAGCACTCTTAATTTAATCTGGAAAGTTTCCTAGAATTCTACTTACATAAAGTCTCAACACCCTCTGAAAAGTTTCCTTTAATTTTCTTCGTTTATCTTTCAACACTTTCTCATTTAATTTTGGAGCTTCCACTGGGTTGTATTCTGTAAATAAAGATATACATTGTCCATAAGTCACATTTAACTTTAAAACTTCAAGTTACACAAATTGTACAATGTTGGATTTCTACCAAAAATATATGATGTTTTAAACAAAAATAAGAAATATCATGATCCTAACAGGTTATATTTTGGCGGGAAACACTTTAAAATTTGAATTTTACAGACACTATATAGACATCCTTTTTAAAATCTAATAAAAGTATTCAAATTGTGTCCAGCAAACCTCCATTATGAAGCCACCCCTACTTTCTGGCCTTAGGTTGGAGGTGAATTCTGGTAGGAAATAAATTTTGTTGAAAAGTAAAAAATAAATGTGTTTATTTATGTGTTGATAACTTGATATCTATCTAAACATGTTAATATGAAAAAGAAAGGAAATGGGGTAAATGTCAAGGAGACAACATCCCATATCCAGGTTAAAACGACCCAAAACAAAGCATCTAGGGGTCACCGTACGGTCTTCAACACAGTGAGGAACCTCACACCATATGGCAAGCCCTAAATGGCCCCAAAAAGGTAAAAAGTGAATAAATCAAAGGAAACAAACAATAACCCAAATGTCAAGAAACTAAAATTTTATAAGAAGACAAGGACAAGCCAATGACCAACATATTCCTGACTTGGGACAGG
>MJUU01033309.1:69303-104749 GCA_002080025.1 Modiolus philippinarum | reverse complement strand
CGACACACATGCTTGCATGCTTTGGTTCTCATAATGGTACCTATTTTAAGTGTTGGATTGATTTCTTGTCACACAATCTACTTAAAATAATCATATATAAATAGACTAGATGACCATTTCTGCAACATATATGCCTCATCAACAGCACTGGAGCAAAAAGAAAGGAAATCCAAATATCCGTGGAGACAAAACCAATAAAGGTCAAATAAAGTTGAGGACAGAGCTGCCACAATATAGGAATTGTGTCCTTATTTTCCTAAAAAGATCTCATTAAAAATTGTAGAAATTAATGTAAATTTCACATAAATGAGATATTCTCATGTGGAAGTACACTGGCCTTAATCACGAGATGTACATCTCAAGCACTGGGACATTGTGTGCAAATACACCTGCCTTAGGTCGAAATAAAATTCAAGATATATATCTCGAGCACTGGGAATTGTTCTTCAAACTTCATATAAGTACAGGTAAGTCCTTGGCACAAAAGACTAACAAATAAATGTATGAAGTTATTGACAATTAAAGTATGTAAAAACTCCGAGTCGTATTACTGAAGAAGCCAAATCATGCTGCATATTCACACATTCTGTATTCACTTACAAATCAATAATGTGATCTGATTTAAACATCGTTTTACATCAAAAAGTATTGTCCCACAAAACTATTCGTATTTAAAGGTCCCTTTGGGTATTTTGAAGGTCCTTTTGGGTACCTTTGGGCAGGGTTGGCCGGGAAATACCAGTGGTGGTAATTCCCACTGGTAATTACCGGGAATTACCATCCTGGGAAATACTGCTTATTTTCAAAAAGTGGGAAATACTGGGAAATATGAAAAAAATTACTAAAAAATCAAGTCCTTTTGACACAAAAATACTCTTAACTATTTATTTAGTTCTATTTTTTAAAATTTATATATCCTTTAAAATTGTGTTTGAAATACATGTCATTAATTTTTAAATTAAGAATTAGGTGTATTATTCATATTATTTTAAAATCTAGGTAGTTATGAAGACATTCCTTTAAGAATCAATTAGATGTATTGAAAAATTAAACATACCCAAGCCCATCATTGACATTTATGTTGTTTTAGTAATTAACACTCTCACATTTGACAAATTTTAGTTGATAAATGAAATATTTATGACAAATACTAGTACCTTAATTAATTTTATTCTTGATAATAAAAAATTAATACAAGCCAAATGCATTTCAATGTATTTCAATGATTACCATTGAATGGAGGTGATGTTTAATACTGAAAATCGGAAGACTTTTATTGCTTTACTTATTTGGAATAGTTATATGGAAGTGGGAGAAAATGAAATTCCCTATGTATACATCCATTAAGACATATTTGATTTATTTGTTGCACTTGCAATTTAAATAAAATAGAGGATGAGAATCATTTCTTTTTTGAGTGTTCAAACAATAAAAAATTACAACTTGAATTAAAACAAATGTCATCATTACCCAGAAATTTTAAATATTGATAAATCTTTATGATTACAGAAAATACTATCTTTAACTATGCTTTCACAGTTTGTTGTTCATTTTATTAAAAAGTCACTAGAACTGAGAAAAGTGGACTCTTAACTGTGTAGTTTATATATTCAAAATTTAAAAATACTAAATACCATTCTTTTTACATGTATGTATTGTCTAATGTTATAGTTTTATAGTTTGTATATACTTTATGTCATATGTTTTGTTTATATGCCTTCAGCCCAGTTGGGCATAAATGTGCATTTATGAATAAAGTTTAACAACAATGTTTTGAAGTTATATCATTTGACAGTATATTTCCCAGTATTGTCTGGGAATTACCAGTATTTCCCGGGAATTCCCAGTATTTCCCACCATCCTGGGAAATATGAGCATTTCCCGCTTTTTTGCCAACCCTGCCTTTGGGTATTTTGTGGTACCTTTGGGTAAATCTATGGACCGCCACAAAACATATTGGTTATCTTTAAATACATTTGTACAATTCCTTGCATTTTGTTCTATTTGTTTGGGGTTGTCACGGGTCGCACTTAAATACGCCTGCATACGCCTGCAGAAGAAATATATACGCCTGCAACTATAATATATCATTTTATTGTTAGATATTGATATATTTGTGTAAAATTAAACATTTAAAAGGGTTTTTCAATAAATTTTATTGGAAATTTGTCGTAAATATAGGATATTTCGGACTCCAAAGATAGCAGGCGTATGTACATAGCTAACGCCTGTCGCTGAGAAGAAATATATACGCCTGCAACTATAATATATCATTCTATTGTTAGATATTGATATATTTGTGTAAAATTAAACATTTAAAAGGGTTTTCAATAAATTTTATGGGAAATTATCATAAATATAGGATATTTCGGACTTCAAAGATAGCAGGCGTATGTACATAGCTAACGCCTGTCGCTGAGAAGAAATATATACGCCTGCAACTATCATATATCATTTTATTGTTAGATAATGATATATTTGTGTAAAATTAAACATTTAAAAGAGTTTTTAATAAATTTTATTGGAAATTTGTCGTAAATATAGGATATTTCGGACTTCAAAGATACAGTTAGCTCAACGCGAACTGATTCTCTCTCTCTTATCACGGATTTCGGTGTAACACGGTGTGACACGGTTAATTTCAGATTAATCTCCAAAATTCCTCCCAAACTCTAATCTCAACACCGCGAGTTTTATTGCTGTTGAGAGCAATAAAACTTATAGATGTTATTTACCTGTCCGATGTCAAAATTAAATGATTGATTGACAAGTTGTTGCGGTTGTAGAAATTTCAACATCCTCGCTGTTTAAGACAAATCATTTTCTTAAAAATACATTTTGAGAAGTAATAATTATATAATTTGATAACTGTCAGGTGCCAAAACGTTTAAAAAAGTAATTTATTTGTATTGCTGCGTAAATCTTCCAACATGTGAGACATGAGGTTTTCACTTGGTTTTATAGTTAACTCGTACCATTGTTAACTCGTACCATGTTAAGTCGTACCAAAATTTGCTAACTCGTACCAATGCAAACTCGTACCATTTTTAACTCGTACCATTGTTAACTTGTACCAAATCAAAGTCGTACCATTTTAACACGTGTCATTGTTAACTATTACCAACTTACTTCAATGTGGTTATAGACAATAGACAATATTTTATTTGCGCAAACACATTTACAATAAATGGTTATATTTCTATTCAAAATTATGGCCAAATAACAAATTTTGATAAGGGTTACAGCAACTCGCTAATCTTAGTAAAATCTATGGAATAAAAGTAGTGTGGAAAAACCGGTTCTGCCGCACTCACTATTTTCAAGGGTAAATCCTGCATAGTACCCACAGCCCAAAGGACAGATGTCCAACTTCGATCACAGGGTCTTCTCTGCCGAAAATCCTATAGCAGCCGTCCATATGAAGAAGACCAAGTTCAAGTTCGATAAGCCAGTATATCTCGGAGCATGCTTTTTGGATTCAAAGCTCATAATGTACGAGTTCTACTGCAGATTCACGAGAAAACAATACCCAGCTGCTCTACAATGACGCCGACAGTTTAGTCTTTGAGATCCAGACTCAAGATCCAGACCAGCGACTTCTACCAGGAGATCACCCTACAAGTTGAAGCCAAATTTGCAACATCAGCTCTAGAGAGTGCAACAGAACCAGTGCCATTCCAAACTACATGTTCTAATAACGTTTAAATTTAAAAAAGCATATATATTTTAATTAGATTGTAATGCTTTCTTGCCTATATAATTATTTCTTTAATGACCGATTTACAGCTTGGTGTTTATTTTGCTCAAAACACAAGATCTTGAAATTTGTCCAATTCATAACTGAAAACATTTTATATATAAAAAAAAATAAGGAATAAATAGCTAAAACGAGGCCTCATGCATAGTAAGTTCAAGACTGCAGCATGCATCGGCTTTAACGGAACTAAATGGCTAGTTGTCATGTTCCCAGTAAATCCTGGTTAACATGTACAAGCAATCCAACTAGCGTCACTGTCTGCGTGGTTAAACTAAAATTACTTTTCTCAGTCTTGAACTCGGAATCGATATGAAATCGTAAAGGCAAATCAGACATACATATAGGTGACCGTGTGACAAATAGGCTATTTCCCACTATAAATATTTTGGTACGAGTTTGAAATGGTACGAGTTCCCGATGGTATGAGTTGAATATGGTACGAGTTTGCATTGGTACGAGTTAACTTTTTGTGGTACGAGTTAACATTGGTACGAGTTTGCATTGGTACGAGTTAACTTGTTTCCTTCACTTGTTTTGTTCAAAAAACATTCCGGTCCAGACTAAGGATTTGAACATTTTACAGAACAAAATGCGGTTATAACTTAATTTAAACCTCTAAAAATATTTAAAGTTTTAGCGTGTGTCCTGCTAACGAACATTGTTCAATTTTCTTCATCCCTTTTATAAGTAAAAGTTCCCAAGATTTTCGGAAAATCAGTTTGTAGTGAATCAAGCATCACCATTAGGTAAATGTCTAAAAATAGAATATGTGACAAAATAGGTTTACCACGTGAGGTTTACATAATTTTTACGATCGAATTATATCTTTTTCTATGTTTCCTTTATTTTTCTAAACTTTGTGGTCCCTTTCTCTTGTAAAAACAAGCAGCAATTTTATTTTTATTTTATTCCCAAAACATCTGAATTCCCTGGCGTGGATATATGAATTTGTCAGTAGAATCTTCATGCCGATCTTTTTCAAGTTATTTCAAAAACAAATTTTCTTTTCACTTTTAATTACTACCTTTGGAAAAAATATAATTTTTATTAAAACATTATTGATGAAATGTTAATGACTTGCTAATTAACGACTGTGGTTACCGACAAAAGATCAAAGGAACACAGGTAAATAAATTTCGCGGTGTTGGGAGGATTTTCGTTTTCAGGGCAATAAACGACACGCTAATCCGTGTGATTCCTCCAAGACAACACCGAGTATTTTTCGGTGAATTTCGGTGTTTTGCAGTGTCCCACCAGGAAAATACTCGGTGTTGAGAGAAAGAGAATCAGTTCGCGTTGAGCTAACTGTAGCTGGCGTATGTACATAGCTACTAACGCCTGTCGCTGAGAAGAAATATCCTATACGCCTGCAACTATAATATCTCATTTTATTGTTATAGATATTGATATATTTGTGTAAAATTAAACATTTAAAGTGGTTTTTAATAAATTTTATATGATATTTGGTACCCTAAAATGTTTGGCCCTGTCTGCTAACTCGTACTCCCCCTCCCGTGTAACTGAGATCCCCTTATTTCCAGAAGCTGTACTTCCTGAATCTCACGGATTCTTTCGATCAGTTCTGGAACTTTTACATCTTTCCAGTCTCCCAACTTTTGAATTTTGTGGTTCATAGACTCAGTAATCTAGCGGAATCGTTTGATCATGAGCACAAATCACTTCTGATATGAAATCAAAGATGACATATTTAAATGTCAAAACACTTATTTTTTTTAATTGGATTAGCGGTCATTAAAGGTAATTATAAGGGCCATTCAATAAAAACACACATTAATTATGTCCAAGTCATCAGACGCGTGTCAAGTCTCCATAGCTTGGGTAATCACACAAAGGACCACAGTTCGAATACCAATTTCACCAGAAGTCCATTATTGCTGTTATGAATGCATAGTGATGCAGGAGGAAAAAAACTGGAGATTTCTCTGGATTTCTAAAATGGGATTTATATAACAAGGATTTACATTCAGTTTAATCTTAAACGCAAGGTAGGTAAAACTAATCGAAATTTGACTTTACTGTAGACTTATTTACTTTTTGAAAAATATTTATTATAATAAATTTAACTTAAAAGTATCCTATTTTTTTTTTAGGGTCGTTGTCTCTTTGACACATTCCCCTTCTTTTTCTCATTCTTTAATAATTTTTTTTTATTACCACACTCATCAGACCAGTTTTAGTCACCGATGTCATTCGTTTTTTACGTACTGTTCATACGCCTGCTATCTTTGAAGTCCGAAATATCCTATATTTATGACAAATTTCCCCCAAAAAATATTGAAAACCCTTTTAAATGTTAAATTTTACCTAAATATATCAATATCTATCATTGAAATTAAATGTTATAGTTGCAGGCGTATATATTTCTTCTGCAGGCGTATTTTATACCGGCAGGCGTATGCAGGCGTATTTAAGTGCTACCGGTTGTCACACCTTTGGCTTGACATTGATTTCCAGTTACAGAACAGTCAATTTAGCTGAAATCCTTCCAGTAAATTGACTGTTCTGTAACTAGAAATCCTTAACATTCACTTCACTCACAATGTGGTCGGTATGAAATCATAAGATCAAAGGAAAATGCTGAAAATTTGCCCAAAAAACGAGTGATTCTCACACATGGGAGTCGGCAGGCTGTTTAAACACTTAGATGTTGGAATATCAGTGCATACTAAAATTTAAATTCGAAAAAAAAGACAACAGATAAATATGCTTAAACATACTAGCTTGATCAGTAGGATTCATGTATTTCCCACTTTTCGTGGTGTTGATTGACCGTCGACCCATTTTGGTGTCTTTGTATATGTAGTCACTACAAATGAATAAGTAACAAAGTTCGTTTCGAAATTAAGAATATGTTGAAATAGATTAGTTCGTTGAAAAAATTCTTTCCTTTTTCACAAACGGGACACAAAAGCGAACGTTTTGTGGAAACGTGAAGCTTTTCGATCCATTTCGGCTGGGTGTCGTAAATGAGAATAATATGTCGTAAAAAATTGTAGATTTGTGTAGATATCAGTTTTAAGTAATATTTTGTAATTTTATGACACAAATTATAACATATATTTCAAATATTGATCTTGATATATCAAACTGTCAAAAAAAAACTCGAAAAAAATTTTGCGACTTTCTAAAATCACTTGAGCGCTTTTTGCTGGGGAAATTGTACGAGATAATCAAGGGCTATTCTACACAGAGCAATGAAAAAGCTGTCTGCATAATTTTATTTTTCATTTGCTTTAAAACGTTTAAATGGTAGAAAATAAGTAGATCAGAAGTCACAAATGGCAGAAACGAAGATATTCAAAGCTGATATAGATATGAAATTAGAAAAAGTATGATCAATAATGTGATCAAGAGGGTTAACAACAGTCANTGCCACTGATATAGTGAAGATCTTCTCTACCTGAAACCAAACGTAGACAGAAAGCAACTTTTTATTTACAATAAATTTGATATAAATTAGATGATGTTGAACCAAAAAAGATAATATTTATTACTGTCAGTGGAGCCAGTGGGGGTCTCACAGGAGCCTCTAGTTTAATTGAACACATTGATAAAACTAAAACGAAAATGTCACCAAATTTCAAGTTTATAGTGATTATATAACGGCTTCACTAACTTTTGCCTGGACATGTATCACGTATTGCACTTAAAGAACTGAAAAAGTTTATCGATTGCAACTCGTGGAAAGAAATTGAAAGTTTAGAAATTATTTCAAGACATACATGTACAGAATATATTTTAAAGGATGAAAAAAAGATAATTTATAAAATAAAATCACCCTCGTGGGCAAATGTGCAGTTGTGTTCTTTGCATCGGGTTGGATTAGAGGTCATGTGGATTCACTTAACACATTGGTGAGAAAACGGTTGTTGTTTATTTAAGCTACGCTTAATTGATATACGATATGTGTAAAAATGTTCAAATAGTTTGCAAAAAGGCAAAAAAAACTCTAAAACTATACATAGTATTGTTACCAAACTTTGTAAATATGACATTTATAAGCAAATTGCTATTGTGGTTTGTTCAGGATGCAAATAAAATGTCTCCTTCAGGTTCTTAGTGGATCTTAAATGTCCTTAGTGCACAAAGAAGCCACTTAGCAGTGTTTAGACGCACCCCATTCTTCTTAAAGGGAAAATCCTGGAACAACAGTTTGCTTTTGGATTTCCAATTATACATGTATTATTGAATTCACAAAAGTAAATAATTGTTTATTTTAACTTTTGATCATTTTTTCCTTTACTTGCAAATCTGAACATGTATGAAACTTTCCTTTTACCTTCCATAATTATATTTTTACTTTAACATCAAGTCTCGTGTTGATTTCACCCTTATAACGATGAGATACTTGCAGGTACTTTGCATGATGTTTAATATGGCATGTGTATTTGTCAGCTTGATACAGGTTGTAGGCCGAAATTTATTGTTCAGGTGGATCAAATTAATTGTTTATTGGTCAAACGGTAACTTGAATAATTCTGCGCCCTCTAGCTGCCGATCACCTCTAGAGGGCTTGAACTTGTCACACATTAAAAATCCTTCAGCTGCTCTCTGAAACAGGTGACCAATCAGCAAGCTTCAAATTCGTGAGTCTGCGCAATAGCACATGCCGGTTGTTTACAAACATAGAAGTTGATGATGCGATGCTTAATATGGAGAATAAATATTTGTTAAAATTCGAAAAACAGCAAATTAATCATGTTAATTTATCCGATAAATTTTACATGGAGAAGACACATTTCTTGTGCTGCATATCGACAACGGAAAGACAAAAAAATTATTATTTATAAATTAATTACCCATCATTCATAGCTCAATCAATTCAACCAGTTGAAGGATTTCCCAGGTGTATGCATTCAGGCGTTAATGGAGCGATCGTAGTGAGTGGAATATAACGACTGAATTATTGGGGTTAGTCAAACGGAGACATTTTCAGTTTTATTAAATTTGTATGAATACATATATTTCTATATATTTATTAATATTTCTGTCAATTGATTTTTGATATTTTCTCTACATATCAGTTTTTAAATAACTAGATCATGTAGATTGACATAAACAGGAAACATGCCATTTCTTATCTTATCTGAATTATATATATATTAACATTAAAATTTTATTTCTTACACGAAAGTATACAAGTATGTTAATAAATCCCTCCAATTACGTCAATATGTATGTAACACTAGACCAGATGCCTAAGTGTTAATAAATGATAAGATAAAAACTCTCAGTTATCCATTTTTTATTAGTGCCTAATTATGACCAATTAAATAAACTGTTTTGCCATCCAAAAATCTTTTAATTTAAATAAATCGAAATTTTAGCATTGTAAAGTCATATGCCCTGGAAAAACTACTAGTACGATGTATATAATCCGACTTGATTAATCGATCAAATTGATCATCGATCAATAATCGATCAAATTTCGAACACTAATTGATCAAACTCTCTCAGGAGTTTGATCGATTATTTTGATTATATGTTTTTGATCGATATAAAGGCAATTTACCATTTTCTTTAGCTGAATTTCAAAGTAGATTTTGACTTTAAATATTTTTTAGTCCAATTTATCACGAAGAAAACATGGTTGCTAACAAGAATTCCCCAAAATTGCTCGTCTTTGAGAGGAAATTTAACAAACTTGTAATCAAAAATTTTGAAATCTAGCAATACAAAATATTTGTTTTTACAAAATTTAATCCAAAAAGCACGGTAGCTGATAACAATCCCCCAAAATTGTATACATAAAGTGCACTAACATAATTTATTCAACTGAATACTTGAAATTTTTGCGACACACATGCTTGCATGCTTTGGTTCTCATAATGGTACCTATTTTAAGTGTTGGATTGATTTCTTGTCACACAATCTACTTAAAATAATCATATATAAATAGACTAGATGACCATTTCTGCAACATATATGCCTCATCAACAGCACTGGAGCAAAAAGAAAGGAAATCCAAATATCCGTGGAGACAAAACCAATAAAGTTCAAATAAAGTTGAGGACAGAGCTGCCACAATATAGGAATTGTGTCCTTATTTTCCTAAAAAGATCTCATTAAAAATTGTAGAAATTAATGTAAATTTCACATAAATGAGATATTCTCATGTGGAAGTACACTGGCCTTAATCACGAGATGTACATCTCAAGCACTGGGACATTGTGTGCAAATACACCTGCCTTAGGTCGAAATAAAATTCAAGATATACATCTCGAGCACTGGGAATTGTTCTTCAAACTTCATATAAGTACAGGTAAGTCCTTGGCACAAGAGACTAACAAATAAATGTATGAAGTTATTGACAATTAAAGTATGTAAAAACTCCGAGTTTTATTTCTGAAGAAGCCAAATCATGCTGCATATTCACACATTCTGTATTCACTTACAAATCAATAATGTGATCCGATTTAAACATCGTTTTACATCAAAAAGTATTGTCCCACAAAACTATTCGTATTTAAAGGTCCCTTTGGGTATTTTGAAGGTCCTTTTGGGTACCTTTGGGTATTTTGTGGTACCTTTGGGTAAATCTATGGACCGCCACAAAACATATTGGTTATCTTTAAATACATTTGTACAATTCCTTGCATTTTGTTCTATTTGTTTGGGGTTGTCACACCTTTGGCTTGACATTGATTTCCAGTTACAGAACAGTCAATTTAGCTGAAATCCTTTCAGTAAATTGACTGTTCTGTAACTAGAAATCCTTAACATTCACTTCGCTCACAATGTGGTCGGTATGAAATCATAAGATCAAAGGAAAATGCTGAAAATTTGCCCAAAATACAATTGATTCTCACACATTTTAAATGGGAGTCGGCAGGCTACTACATCATACATGTGATAAGGTCAGGATGCCAATGCAGGAGATCTCCCTCCAAAAACCAGGAGATTGAGGGGTCAATGAGGGAGATTTTTTCAGGTCGGTTTTAACGGTCGATTTTTACTCTTCGATGGTTCTAATAGTGTGTTTTAGGAGTACATAAAATGAAACATATCAAACATGAACCATATTTTTATGATTCACTAGGGTACTGGTCAACTGCATATCAATTGCATGGAGAGAGATTTTATAGCTTCAACCCATTCAGCTCAGGGTTGAAAAAGGTTTTGATTCATGTAACATAATTTAACACAATTCTAGTTAGTGTAGTGTGAGAATATAAGCTTCTTAATATATATAAATGTTTCTAATATTATTTCATTGAGTAAACTAATTATTTTTTAATTTGCAAATATTTTAACAATATATAATAAAATCCAACAAAAATTCTTAAAAGTGATGTAACTTTTCATTTTTGAAGAATTGATAGATGATTTTAATTCAAGGTAACACCGGAAATTTTTTTTTGTCTATGTTATACACACTATAAGGGGAAATAACTCTGGACATCAATTGCCCAATTGAACCATTCAAAGTATCGGTTTTACGTCTTGAAATTGTGACTACCAGGGCTTATAACATTAAACAAACAGGTCATTGTTTAATATATGTGTATTACATGTCCTAAATTCCTTAACTGGGCTTTCACATGCCACTTTGACTTATGTAAACATGGTGACTCGTAAAACAAAATGACGATAATTAAATCGTGGCCATGTTGCTGGAGGCTATAAATGACACCTGTGGTTATTTAAAACAACAAAATATCATTAATTACCTTTAAATTCAATGAGAAATCAACCAAGTGCACAGTCTGTGCCTTTAGCCACTAGCCCTATGCCCGAGACTAGTAAAATCAGTCTCGGGCTAGTAAAAATTACAAACCACTAGCCCGAAGGGCTAGTTGAAATTTTTCTTTTTGAACATAGAATCCTCTGTTAGGGCTAGTAAAATTGAGTTCGGGCTAGTAGTACATAAGCCTTACTAGCCCCTCTGGGCTAGTGAATCAAAAAGTTTTTGGCACAGACTGAGTGCAACTGATTGACAGGCACTATAGGGTACACAACAATTTACTTTTCACATTTTTTTCAACAACTGAAATACGGGAGTATTACAGCCAAATCCGTGAGGACAAATTTCAGGGCCTAAAAACGGGAGACTCCCGCAGGATCCGGGAGCTATCACATGTATGCTACGTATCTTTTAAACACTTAGATGTTGGAATATCAGTGCATACTAAAATTTAAATTCGAAAAAAGACAACAGATAAATATGCTTAAACATACTAGCTTGATCAGTAGGATTCATGTATTTCCCACTTTTCGTGGTGTTGATTGACCGTCGACCCATTTTGGTGTCTTTGTATATGTAGTCACTACAAATGAATAAGTAACAAAGTTCGTTTCGAAATTAAGAATAAGTTGAAATAGATTAGTTCGTTGAAAAAAGTCTTTCCTTTTTACAAACGGGACACAAAAGCGAACGTTTTGTGGAAACGTGAAGCTTTTCGATCCATTTCGGCTGGGTGTCGTAAATGAGAATAATATGTCGTAAAAAATTGTAGATTTGTGTAGATATCAGTTTTAAGTAATATTTTGTAATTTCATGACACAAATTATAACATATATTTCAAATATTGATCTTGATATATTAAAATGTCAAAAAAAAACTCGAAAAAAATTTTGCGACTTTCTAAAATCACTTGAGCGCTTTTTGCTGGGGAAATTGTACGAGATAATCAAGGGCTATTCTACACAGAGCAATGAAAAAGCTGTCTGCATAATTTTATTTTTCATTTGCTTTAAAACGTTTAAATGGTAGAAAATAAGTAGATCAGAAGTCACAAATGGCAGAAACGAAGATATTCAAAGCTGATATAGATATGAAATTAGAAAAAGTATGATCAATAATGTGATCAAGAGGGTTAACAACAGTCAGATGTCTGTCTTGTCACACCCCATTTTTATGATTTTAATTTTAACTTGAAGCATTTTTTACCAACCACAACGTGAGCTAAGCAAACGATGGTTGGTACTTGTAAACACTTTTCGTCCTGAAGCGGAAGTGGGAAGAGCTAAATCTGTATACCATGTTTTGAAACTGAAAAAGCATGTCGCGACCATACCAGAACGGATATTAAATGATGAAATAAATAGTATTAACAGTTTATCATTATGATTCATGCCGAAGGCACGACCATATCACTAAACAGAAAACTAGTCTGTATTTTGTATTTTCGAACCCGAGATCAAACGAGACAACATGTGATCACACGAGACAGGCAGTTTTGTATGTGTAAATCAATCATTTTGGAAGTTAAAATGTCGTGCGGGAGGCTTTGGCACGATAACTACCAACATAAATAAAGAATAAATATATCAGAGAAAGTGTGGTTCCCCACGACAACGCGTTCGTCATTTAGCAAACATCGGGTGTCCGTAGCAACGCGTTTCCCCAAAGTATCTGAGTCAATTTAATGACGTGCATTAAGATAAGGATAAAACTGTCGTGCCAAAGGCAAGAACATTGCGATTTATATTAAACAATGAATAGTGTTGACGTGCCGAAGGCACTTAATGAGGCAGCCTATAGTAACGCACCCCCCTCAAGTATCATGCATGACATGAATGAAAACGGCGAGCACGGATGTCATGACAGCATAAATAAAGATGGCGGTAAATTGTTGACAAATGTTCATGCAATCATTTATCAAAAACATGCCCATGTACCGTATTTTTTGGACTAAAGGTCGATGGGGACGATAGGTCAAATTGCTCTTTTTAGGGCAAAAATTTGTTTCTGTTCTAAGATAGGTCGATTGGCACATAGGTCGAAGGACGACCGACAGTCACCAAGCGTAAGTATTGGTAAGTATAAGCATTTTCCCCTTGTTTATAATAATTTTCTTTCTTTACTTATTGTAATAAAAATATAAATTTCTTAATGTTTGTCATTTTATTACTCTATGGCTTCGTTCCTGTTCAATTTTGTTATCATTTCCTGATTAAATTTAATGTGACAAGTGGTCATAAACAGGTGTCAGTTTGTGAAATCCAGCTAAGTTGTCAAAACAATACCCAAGCCTGCCACTGATCTTCCTCAATTATATTTAATTAATCGTTTGAAGTTTTTACCTGTCCCATCTCAGGCGTCCAGTTTGCCGACAACAAATTGTTTGATTGCGATTGAAGACCCATTTAACAATGTTATGACATATTAGTTACAAAATTAATAAACAAATAATGCAATTTCATCAATTTTGTTGAGGTCCACGGCTATGAAAATTAAATTTTATTTTGTTTGCAATGTCCCACGCTGCCATTTTGATCATTACTTACTACGCATGTGTCATTCTCTTATCCGGCGTGACATCACAAAGCTGAATTGACCAATCCAATCGGTCGATTTTAATCTTACACCCCCAATATAGGCGGTGACGCGATCGATGTTTACAGATTTAATCTATGTAAAAAATCGATATTTCAAATTGCAATATATTCTTTGCTATAATAGCTATGTTCTTGAAATTCAGATATGGTGTTTATATTGATGTTCCAAATGCATATTCCGAGTTTCATTTAAATATCTTGAAAAATGAATGAATAAATCAAAGTTGGAGTTACTTAGATATATAGGGAAATGTGGACATTTTCACCTCCTCAACAGGTAAAGTGCCCGGAAGTCCGGAAAAGAGAATATTACAGGTAAAAGTGAAGGCGGTAAATATGAAACAAGATCGATATTCACCTTATAAATATAATAACTAAAATGAATTATTCAATACAATCATATCTGAAACAGTTTTCATGTCCAAACTGTTTATAAACCCTGAAACAATTTTTCAGTATTGTACACAAGATCGAAAATCCCGGATTTGTATCAAGTGTTACCGGTTACGATTCCATTATTAACGTATTAACCCAAACTTCCCATTCAAAATGTAGGTCAATAAAAAAGACAAAATACGTGAAAAATATCTTTTTTAACACTGTTTTAATAATATAAAAACAAAATAAAACACCAGGGTAGTATCTTCAACCTTCGAATGGCACCTACAACAAAAAAGAAAATTGTCAATCATATTTATCAGTCACATTGACGTTTCTGATGCATTTACATTTACACAGACATCAGATTTTTTTTTATTAAGCCTTAGATAGGTCAACTTTGTTGGATAGGTCGAGGGCAGGACTTTTCAGAAAAAAAATATCGACCTTTAGTCCGAAAAATACGGTAACAACTCCAGTAAACACACCGACAGCGACGATGAAACTGCTGATATGTCTTACCTTGAAGTTCCTTTTCCTCGCCTTAGACCAAGGCTATTTGATAGCCTACTGACGTGAATATTTGACTGAAAACTTTGAAAATGAATTGGAATTACACTTTAAAACATAATAATGCTCAAATTAATTTGAAAATCGTCAATCTTCAAATGAAAACAACCAAGCGTCTGCTCGACCGGAAATATATGCACTTTAAAGGCCGACAACTACAGAAGTGTTGTTGAGATTGCAATGCGTTCAGAGATAGCATAAACTCGTGAAATGTATATTTTGGATCGTGAATTATAAAATAATCAGACTAGGTGTGAATTTGAATATTTTACTATGAATTGGAGGGTATGTTTAGGGAACTTGAGCCCACCTGTCAAATCTCACAATTCGCTATTAGATCTATCAATAAAATAATTTTTATACAATGATGACCAATGATGTGAAAACATAAATATGGGGGAGGTGGCTCAAATATAAATATTTCTACTGCTTTATATTTTTGTCTCGCCTGCGACGAAAGTCGCTGAAGGCGAGACATAGGTATAGCAATCCGGCGACGGCGGCGGCGGCGTAAACTTTTTTCTAAAACCTTCATAACTTTTCAAGGGTAATACATACAAACATCNAAACGTTTAAATGGTAGAAAATAAGTAGATCAGAAGTCACAAATGGCAGAAACGAAGATATTCAAAGCTGATATAGATATGAAATTAGAAAAAGTATGATCAATAATGTGATCAAGAGGGTTAACAACAGTCACAAATGTCTGTCTTGTCACACCCCATTTTTATGATTTTAATTTTAACTTGAAGCATTTTTTACCAACCACAACGTGAGTGAGGCGAAAGATGGTTGGTACTTGTAAACACTTTTCGTCCTGAAGCGAAAGTGAGAAGAGCTAAAGCTGTATACAAGGTTTCGAAACTAAAAAAGCATGTCGCGCCAAAGGCGCGACCATACCAGAACGGATATTAAATGATGAAATAAATAGTATTAACAGTTTATCATTATAATTCGTGCCAAAGGCACGACCATATCACTAAACAGAAAACTAGTCTGTATTTTGTATTTTCGAACCCCAGATCAAACGAGATAACACGTGATCACACGAGACAGGCAGTTTCGTATGTGTAAATCAATCATTATGGAAGTTGAAATGTCGTGCTGGAGGCACGATTAATATGAATAGATTGATACAACTGTCGTGCCTTCGGCACGATCACTACCAACATAAATAAACAATAAATTACAGAGAAAGTGTGGTTCCCCATGACAACGCGTTCGTCATTTAGCAAACATCAGGGTCCCTAGCAACGCATTTCCCCAAAGTATCTGAGTCAATTTAATGACGTGCATTAAGATAAGGATAAAACTGTTGTGCCAAAGGCACGAGCATTGCGATTTATAGTAAACAATGAATAGTGTTGACGTGCCAAAGGCACTTAATGAGGCAGCCTATGGTAACGTACCCCCCTCAAGTATCATGCATGACATGAATGAAAACGACGAGCACGGATGTCATGACAGCGTAAATAAAGATGGCGGTAAATTGTTGACAAATGTTCATGCAATCATTTATCAAAAACATGCCCATGTAACAACTCCAGTAAACTCACCGACAGCGACGATGAAACTGCTGATATGTCTTACCTTGAAGTTAGATATTTCTTTTCCTCCCCTTAGACCAAGGCTATTTGATAGCCTACTGACGTGAATATTTGACTGAAAACTTTCAAAATGAATTGGCATTACGCTTTAAAACATAATAATGCTCAAATTAATTTGAAAATCGTCGATCTTCAAATGAAAACAACCAAGCGTCTGCTTGGCCGGAAATATATGCACTTTAAAGGCCGACAACTACAGAAGTGTTGTTGAGATTGCAATGCATTCAGAGATAGCATAAACTCGTGAAATGTATATTTTGGATCGTGAATTATAAAATAATCAGACTGTGTGAATTTGAATATTTTACTATGAATTGGAGGGTATGTTTTGGGAACTTGAGCGCACCTGTCAAATCTCACAATTCGCTATTAGATCTATCAATAAAATAATTTTTATACAATGATGACCAATGATGTGAAAACATAAATATGGGGGATGTGGCTCAAATATAAATATTTCTACTGCTTTATATTTTTATTGAAGAACTTCAAGTTTCACATGTCTCAAATTAACCGCCTCTCGCAGCTCTGCTGCAATTTTCTTGTTTCATTTTCCTTAAATTAAAACATTTATCCACTTTATGATTGTAGTACAGTGATATCCTTTAGTGTAAAGTGCATTCGTTGTGAAATACATTTGAAATTTTTTTGACATTTGAACTGAGCATGATGAGAGTCAAGTATCAGACCGACAAAAAGGTTGTAGGGCTGAAAGTTTCCACACATTTCACATTGTGGGACATTTCTGGAAAATAATCATGTTTTTTCTGATACTTATCACTTCTCTTTGGAATGTTTTTTGTCTTCATGAGCATTACAGTCTTTGCGAAATACATTCCAAATTTGGTGGACATTCGGTCCGGCATTCTGTTATAGCTTATCAGACTACCCAAAAAGTAATTGGACCAAAAATTTCCTCACATTTCGTATTATAGGAGATTTCCGGAAAATCATCAAGTTTTTTCCAATATCGGTTATTAATATTTATCACTGCCTGTTTGGGAATGTTTTTTCACCTGAGCAGTAGTCAATCTATCAATTTCATGAAAGGTTCTTGACAAGAAATGTTGGCAATAACAAAATAAAGTCTCAAATTTACTAGATGGTTTTCAATATTGCAGCCTGAAACCTCGTTTCCAGTGGAATAGCCCAAGAACAATGTCGGTCATTAGGACCGACACTTTATTACTGGTTCTTCTGCCAAAATGTCGGTTTTGTCCGTCGGACCTACGCATTTCGTGAAGACTGGCATTAGTAATTTTTCTCCAATTTTAGCATATTCTAGTTTTGGAATGATATGAATATGTAGGATTCCTAGGATAAAAACTCCTTCATTTCTTCATCAATTTATCCCTTAAGATATTCTTGCAATGATATCCCGTGAAATCCATCAGATTTTCATTATAAAATTATGAAAATATTCACTTGCAGTAAAATATACGGGTTCACAGCAAAAACTGACCAATCTTTTTGTTGTTGTTTTCTTACCATGTATTACTTGGATGTTCCAATCAGGATACAGGGATATAATACAATGTGTATACTATTTGTATTCATTTTCTAAACCAGTTATACATGTAGTTTAGTAAAGGGATTTTTATCTCCTTAACTGTCAAATCCATATTGATAATAGCTCCTGGAAATATAAATTAGATTTAACATACAATTTGTGAACATCCCAGTTGTCCCATCCTTATTGAAAATAGCTTCTGGATATATTCAGATTTTATGTACAAAGTGTGAACATGATGAGCAAAGCTAAATAAATATCAACAACAAAATATCAAAACTGCAGATTCTGCCATTTCAGAAACTTATGTTTCTTCAGTCATTATTTTGTAAATGCAGATTTGAAAGACTAAAAAATTCAAAAATATCTGAAAGAAGTGAACAAATAACCCTAATGTCCTGAAAATCACTCAAAAACCAGTTAAGGACAAAGAGAGCTATGCATGAGGGAGTTAGATACTCCTCAGCTTTATAAATTCCAGACTTTTGAAATTGTAACTTTTTATATCTACAATTTTTGGCCAGTTGGACTTCTAGACTGATGGTACTCTGGTTGATTATTCATCCACCATAGGTGGCATCATCCAGGTGGCCATTAAACAACAAAATACCAAAACTTAAGTAAATTTGACTTTTGTTGTTGGCATTTCAAGAATTTATGTCTCATCATCAGTTCAGTTCCTAAAGAAAACAAAAAAGTGAACAAGTTTAAAACATGATAGACACTTACCGTAAAAAAATGTCAGTTAATATCTGCAGACAGAAAAATTAGGAATATATACCAGTACGGCAACAGTCAAACATAAACATCTTTTTCACAATTGAAGGATGTAATCCTATATGTATTAATTAATAATTTTAATTTCTCACATGTTATCTTTCTTTGTTAAAATGTACATAACAATAAAATAAGCAAAGGCAACAAATGAAAAATATGCATGTATTATCTCTTTAACTTTTGGATAGATGTATTGCATTCAGACAATCCTTGGTTACTTAAACATTATGCTTTATTAAATTTTCATGTTATGGGGGATTTCCTGGAACATTAAAATATTAAATTAATTGCCAATTTAATATGTTAATGTTCCAGGAAATCCCCCATAACATGAAAATTCTTCAATGAACAAACCAAAATTCCTCTAGTAAATTAACATCAAACTGCCTTCAAAACTACTTTCTTCTGTCTGTTAATTAAACAATTAAAAGTTAAATGGTATTCTATTGTATACCAATTTGTATAAAAAAAAGAGAGAATCTAAATTGAAAAGAAGGGTCATGATAAGCTTTGAATATTTAATTTCAGGAGAGGAACAACCTTTCAATACTAAAAGATGCCATGAATAAAAGTAGAACCAATACACATAGTATGTTAGGAATACTGAACAGCTTTGAAAACCGTCTACAGAAATTGGAGAGTACAATAGAACCAGTTTACAATGAAACAGAAATGCTCAGAAGGAGACAAGAAAGTATCCCATTTAAACTTACTGCAATAAACGTGATAAAAGATTGGAATAATTTTGCTAATGTGGGTAGTAATAGAGGCTTTCATGGTAACTTCAGGACTATTATTTTCTGGTGGAAGTCATTTCCCACTAATTGTACATGATACAAGAAAGAACAACCCATGAACAGTTGTGAGGTTCCTGGTTTTAACTAGGTGACCTTGACCTACATTTCATGCATGAATTACTCAGTTAAAAGTTCTTGTTTGTTTGCAATACCAATAATCCATGATTAGTGAATGTATCTTGAAGGATAATGTCAACTGTTGAATGTTTAGTAGTCTGAAAACGAATTATTTGTTCTAGTTCTGCTGATGAGGAATTAATTTCCAAAATGGCCATACAGCTCATTAAAATTATTGGAGTTTTCATATATATATATATATATATATATGTATGTGTGTGTGTGTGTGTGTTGTGGTCTCATTTTCATTTTCTCCATATTCTTTCATAAAATATAAAGAAACAAATTGGCAAGGGATAAGCTGTTGTTTTCAACTGCTCTCTTCTCTTGACTTGTACTTTGAATAATTCTGAAGCCTCTGAATGAATCCAATGTTACATGTATCTCTGGATTTAGTGGATTAATGAGTTTGTACCCTGCTTCAATGTTTTACTTGGCTTGTAACATGACATAAGGCTTGTCAGTAGCCTGTTCAAGGTCTAAAATTCCTTATAGGTAAATCATCAGTTAGCTATCACTTGAACTGACTTCTATATCATTGCTGAAATATTGCTGGTACAGGGCATGAAACTCAATTAATCAATCAGTCACTCTAAAGATACTATACTATGAGTCATCTGTTTTGTGTTTGTACATATAAGATGGTGATGAATTATTTTTTTAAACATTTAATTTTTTTTAAAAAAGGCAACGATTAAAAACACAAGAAACATTTGAGTGAAAAAGAGTAACTTAACATGCTAAAACTAATAATTATTTCTTAACAAACAAAGATATTGAGAGAACCACAGTGACGCTGGATAATGTATTGGGGTATTACCATGTAGCTAAGGATGTAGAAACCATGATAAAAGATGGGTAAGCTATAAGTAGAAGTTAACTTCATGAATTATAATTTAACCCACACTCGTTAGAGAGTGGGGTATACTGCATTCACCTTGTCCATCCGTCCGTCAGTTTACACAAAAATTTATTTCTGTCACAATTTTCTTAGCTTTTAGTGGAGGGATTGATTTGAAAATGGTATCGTGCCTCTGTGTGATGTATCTTAAGGAAGGTCCTATTTTGAGTTCTGTCGGATGTGTACTTCCTGTTTAACGAAATGTGGACTTAGTTACGAAATGTAAGGAAACCTGAATTTTTTGTCACAGTTTTCTTAGCTTTTATGGAAGGGATTGATTTCAAAATTGGTATGCAGCCTCAATATGATTAGTTGTATGGAACGTCCTATTTTAAACATCCTATTTTGAGTCTTGTCCGATGTGCACTTCCTGTTAAACGAAATGTGAACTCAGTAACGAAATGTTGTGAAACATGAATTTTTCATCGCAGTTTTCTCAGCTTCTATAGGAGGGATTGATTTCAAAATTGATATGCAGCCTCAATATGATTAGTTGTAAGGAACGTCCTATTTTGAACTTATCTGATGTGCACTTCCTGTTGAACGAAATGGGGACTTAGTTACGATATGAAGTGAAACATGAATTTTTCGTCGCAGTTTTCTCAGCTTCTATAAAAGGAATTGATTTCAAAATTGATATGCAGCCTCAATATGGTTAGTTGTAAGGAATATTTAGAGTCGTGTCAGATGTGTACTTCCTGTTGAAGGAAATGTGGACTTAGTTACTAAATGTAGTGAACATGAATTTTTTGTCAGTTTTCTCAGCTTCTATAGCAATGATTGATTTCAAAATTGGTATGCAGCCTCTATATGATTAGTTGTAAGGAACGTCATATTTTGAGTCCTGTTTGATGTGTACTTCTTGTTTTATGAAATGTGGACTAAGTTACGAAATATATCAACATATATCACAGTTTTGTTAGCTTCTTTAAAACTAACCAAACTAGGTCACAATAGTCCTTAGCTGGCCTCCTTTGAAAAATGTGTCCAACAAGTTCACATCATATCCAATATGTCCACCAGTAGGAAACATAGTTTTACCCTTAGACGCTATGGGAAAGCATTCAAAATTTTTTTCTCTGAAACAACAAAGCCATCTGGATCAAAACTTGGTGGTACCTTTAAAAAGTATGTTAATCAAGTTTGCACCTCATCCTCACTGGTGTAAATGTGATGTCGGTAACTGCAGTTACCGATATCCCAAGATGGCGGACGCGTTTCAGCTCAATATTATGACCGTCGATTTTGTAATAATAACGCATTTTTCTTCAGTCTTTCAAAACTTATTTGGTGTATTACATAATTTGGAATTAAACTGCTAAAAGTTGTTTGATAATTTAATCGCTAAAAAGGGGAAATAGCTTTGAAAAAAACAGCAGTGATGTCGGTAACTGAAGAAACTGATATTCGTAACTGGTATTCAATTCTCGATAAGGATGTCCGTAACTGTTGATTTATGATATATCTGTGTCATTTTTTATTCCTGTTTTTGAGGACCAAAAGAACAAATTTTGACTCAGTCGATCCTATGACCTTCTCTTCAGGTCAAGTTGAAATAACCATTCTCCCGTTTCCAGTACCTTTTTTCTTATGAGCAAAATAAATTTGTGGTATAAAAATTTAATTTGATTTTATTCAATACTATGTATTTCACAGGCTGTAAGTTATCCAATAAGGCATATACATACCCGGTCAGTGAATTTTATATTGGGCGAACGTTCCTCGTGGCATAAATCGAAGGTTTGGTCCAAACTGTAATTTTTATTATTTATTTTTTTACCGGACACAACGAAAGGGGAGGTTTAGCGCGCCATAAAGCCGGTTCAACCCAACACTTATTTTGAAATGCCTGTGACAAATTGGGCCATAGCGGTTTTCATTTAGGCCATGCGCTGAAATCACTAGATATGCCCCCCCAACACACACACACACACTCAAGGCCTCCAATCCGGACCAACTGTCAGTCCTCAAAGCAAAACATGTTAACATAAACATAGCCTGCATGCAAAGACAAAATTTGGGCCGAAACTACTACTTGCAGTTTTCAAGTTTAAAATTCCTTCTAAACATCCTATAACTTAGGGGACGACTTTTTAATTTTCAGAGGATGGGGAGCTTGTGCGATGTTGTAAATAGACAATTTAATCTTGGTGCCAGTGAAAATAAATATTCTAATCCTACTTATCATTAAAATATTTTTTTTATTTTGATTTGAACAATTAGTGCAAATAAATAATTTGATGTGACATTTGGTGAAAATAAAATGACTTGTAAAGGGGATACACGGTACAACTCATTATGCCAAAGCTTCAGACCGAATATCAAATCATTGCTGCATACATGTACACAAGCCGAGAAATCCTTCACGAAAATTTTTGGACGTACGTTCGTACGGATAAAGGTAAAAATTAATGCCCACGTCGCTAATGGGGATAAAATGTGTTTATTGAACATGATCATTTTCACAAAGTATGGACCTACCATATAGGAAGAATCAAACCGCGTTCTAGTCATACATTTTGGATAACTTGAAACAAAGTTTTGCAAAGAAAACAGGTAAAGCTACAATCAGATGAAAAAAGAGCATACGCCATACCGAAGGTAACACTAAAAAAACGCGCAACATTCGCGACACCTTTTTACCTATGATGTCGTCTCAGCGCTACTTGGCGTTCATTTACTTAAGTTGATTTTGAATGAAGCTCATGAATCCAAGTTTGTTGTTGGACCTTATCATGAAAAACTGCAATATTTTGAAAACCGTATTATGGATCACAAAGGTGTTTCATCTTTTCTAAAAGGCATTGAATGAAATCAGTAGCCAGTATGGGCTCTGTCGTAACCGGTCTTGAAATCTCTGGTCAAATCTCTACTTCTCCGGGTTCATTATTTTTTCTCGGTATATTGTAGAACCTTCTAATTGTTGTTTCCATCTCCATGCGGATAATATGTATTCTATTGCTGTGCGTGAATCGTTACTAGTTTGTATTTTCTTCTTATCTGAAAACGCAGATTTCTTTGTGTTTGTTTAGTTTTTTTTCTTTTTGTTTTTTTTATTGATTTATTATTTTATTATTTGTTTTTGGGAGGGTCTGTTAATTAACATATGAGAAATAAGTTTGAATTTATCACCCAAAAGGGACATATCCATGACCAATAAAGGAAATCGACCAGAACTGGTCATTGAACTTCCTTGAGACATCACAAGGAAAAAGCTGTAGTATATATTATCTAAATCTTATGACAAATATATTTGACAAAGCAGACGGGTGACGTGGAGGCAGTGTATTTACAATACTTCGCACAACTAAAGTTTCTTCATCCCAATTACTGTCTGGTATATGAAATACATTGAAACCTGAGCAATACATGCAACAAAATACATACCAGTTACGGATATCTTCATTTCCAGTTACGGACATCAACGAAAATATACGGTTTTTTGTACCGCTATTTTCTCTACTAAGTGATTAAATAATTTACGAAACCTGTAAACTTCCAGTTCTAAAGTTGGTAATGTTTCAAATAAGACATAATACATGGCGGAATTATCTGTTATTATTACAAAATCGACTGTCTAAATATTAAGCCGAAACGCGTCCGCCATCTTGGGATATCGGTAACTGCAGTTACCGATATCACATTTACCCCAGTGATCCTAGATGGCCAGCAGAGGGGAACTTGGTTTAACATTTGACCTTATTGGAAAACACATTCAAAGATTTCCTCTGAATTTGAACCAAATATGTTCAATAGAGTCCTAAGTTGGTGTTTCCATCAAGAAATATAGTTCAACTTTGAAGCAAGTAACTTCTAAGTCTATTAATACTAGAAAATGAGCCCCTTTATTACTTAGGTTTTTTTAACTGTCTGTGTAAGCCATGGCCCAGGTGAGAGCCTCTTGTATTTAAGCATGTTTGCTTCCTAAATCATAGTAAAAATTTATACTCCTGTTCTTAATATTTTATTTTACCTTTGTTGATCATTCCAACAGTCGAGTCTGGTTGGTAAAAGCTTTTATCTTGTTAGAGTCATTTTTGGGGGAATTACATATGACTATTTGAATTTGATTGCTAGTTTATTGTAAAATACTTAGACTTGATATTTATATCAGTAATGGATACTGAGATTTATATGTTTCAGACCATCTTCTTGTGGAATTGGAATATTTCTCACCCTACCTGTAGTGCTTTCTATGTAACCAAAACCTGGGTGAGATTTTTCTGTCTCACCCGTGGGTGAGACAAAGCTACACACACATTTTCCTGCCAAATTATGGTGATCATCGTTTTATATGAATTTAAGTTTGTCGCTTATTTGTACATAATTAAAGTCATAATTATTGCTACACTGATGTGTTTTGTGCTGATGATGTCAGTCTGTAGTGTGATTTTACGGAAAGCTTAAAGCTAACATTGCCTTTTAAAAATCCCACGCTCAAATGTTATGACGTTGCAAAGAAAGGGACGTAACTCCCGAATGTAAACAAACGACATGAAGGTGAACTTCAGATTTTCTGACATATAAATGAGAAATTACAGTGTAAAAATACAATAAACAAAACTGGGAGGGCAAGACTAGAAAATGCTTGTGTAATGTGTTATGATTTGAATTATTTGAATGTAACAGTATTGCGTTATTACACCTGGTCACGAATGATGTTATGTCCAATGTCAAGAGTCATTCGTGTTGGTAGGGTGAGAAAAAGAATCAAACATGGGTTAATGTGCAAGACAAAGAAATCTTAGACACCGCGGGCAAGATTAGGCTGTCTCTGACTCGGCAAAGCCACGTCAGAGACATCCTTAATCTTGCCCTTGGGTGTCTGAGATTTCCTTGTCTCGCACACCCACCAGTGTAAGATTCTTATAATCTCACACAGATGGACAGATTAAGACAAGCCATGATTTACTTTGTTAATGAGATTTGTATATTTCAGACCATCATTGTGTGGATTAGAGAGATATCTCACACAGACTGAAACAAGTCATTATTTACTTTGATAATGAGATTTATATATTTCAGACCATCATCATGTGGATTAGAGAGATATCTCACACAGATGGACAGACTGAAACAAGCCATGATTTACTTTGATAGTCATAACAGTTCTAGTCTTGAATTATTGGATGTAGTATGTATTTTAGCTTTTATTTTTTTAGCAATCTAATAAGTAGTGTTTTGAGCATTCAGCCTCTTTCAGTTAATAGCATATCATGATAATTCTTTATCGTAGAACAATACAGTACAACCATGGTGGATTGGTGAGTTTCCTTGCATTTACTAAAAAGATCTACTTATTTCCATGCAAAACATCCACTCAAAACCACTCAAATTAACTAAAATCCACTAAATTCCTAAACTTTGATTTACTTGCATAGTATTATAAAAGGTGGGGCAATTAAGTGCTTTTGAATTAATTTAGGTGGATTTGGGTGGACAACATGAAATTGAACACTCAAATCCACTTTGATGGAAAATCACCTATCCACTTTGGCTGTATTGTATGTTAGAATTACACATAAGTGAAAGATATCATACATTTCAAACAAAAGAAGTGTCCTGTTTTGATTCTGAGACGTTTCTTTTTCTGCAAGAGTAGACAGTACCCATGTACTAGTGTTGAAAAAATTATTCCATACTCAATAAAGGACAAGTCTTTTGTCTAAAATGTATGATACATTGTGTATCTACCTTGTCCTACAGTAATAACTTTTATTTTAATTTTTTAGCTCACCTCATAAAGTGAGGGGGGCTTATGTGATACCCCGAGCATCAGCATTCAGTTAGGAAGAAAGGTTAAAGTTCATTCCTGCTTCCTGAAATGTCCCACTTCAACCATATTGATATGCATGATGTATTTTGGATGACAACTGCAATGCATGCTTCAGATGCTGTCTGTGACCTACATTTTACACATGAGCGACTTGGTTAGGTAGAATGGTTAAAGTCCATTCCCGCTTACTGGCATGTCCCACATCCACCATATTGGTACGTATGATGCATTTTGGGATGGTAGCTGCAGTGAATGCTTTGGATGGAGTCTGGCACCTACATTTTGTGCATGAATGATCTTTTCAAAAGAATGATTATAGTCCATTCCTGTTTACTGACATGTTTAACATGTGACAATGCTGCTCAACGAGGTGAGCTTAGCAGGCTGTGGCTGCTTTCTATGTTTCTTTCATTGGTATATCATGCATTCTTGATTGTCATTTTAAGTATAAGTACTGGTATTTAAAAGTGTCTGGCTCTGTGGTGTAATGGTATGAAATGTTGGTCACACACCACTTTGGGTGATATAAAGAAGGGGTTTGAATCTATACTTGACTCAATAATTATTTATTATTAAAAGAAATGCTAACTTAATTCAGGGCTGTTCCAGAAAAAAAATGACATGTGGGTCTGTGAAGACACTTTATATAAATTTCTGTTGGTGGTTGTTTTTGTCATAGTTTTGTATTATACATATGGTTAGGAATTCTATGTGTGGTGGGGGTCAATAAAAAGTGCCTTCACACACCCCCATGTCTTTTTTTCTGGAACAGCCCTCATTAACCTCTTTAAAACCATTAATTGTTATTATATTACCAAATATAAACAAAACCAAGACCAGTTTTTATACGCCCGTCGAAAGACGGACGTATAATGGTATACCCTCCATCCGTCCGTCTGTCCGTCCGTCCGTTAACTTTTTGGTTTCCGGAAATTTTTTCTGTAACCGCTTGACATATTGATATATTTTGTATATGAGTATATCTAGGTGAGATACAGATCGAGTTTGAATTTGGTTCCGGTCCATTGATTTTGTACAGAGTTATGGCCCTTGGACTTAGTGAAATTTTGAGAAATATAGGTTTCTGTAGTTTTTTTCTGTAACCGCATGACATATTGATTTCGTATTTAGTATATGAGTTTACCTATGTGAGATACGGATCAAGCTCGAATTTGGTTCCGGTCTGTTGATTTTGAACAGAGTTATGGCCCTTGGACTTAGTGAAATTTTGAAAAATATAGGTTTCCGGAGTTTTTTTCTGTAACCGCGTGACTTATTGATTTCATATTTGGCATATGAGTAAACCTAGGTGAGATACAGATCAAGTTCGAATTTGGTTCCAGTCAGTTGTTTTTGTACAGAGTTATGGCCCTTTGACTTAGTGGAATTTTGAAAAATATAGGTTTCCGGGGTCTTTTTATGTAACCGCTTGACATATTGATTTCATATTTGGTATATGAGTATATCTAGGTAAGATACAGATCAAGTATGAATTTGGTTCCGGTTGGTTGATTTTGTACAGAGTAATGGCCCTTTGACTTAGTGAAATTTTGAAAATATAGGTTCCTGGAGTTTTTTACTTTAACTGCTTGACATATTAATTTCATATTTGGTATTTGAGTATATCTAGGTGAGATACAAATCAAGTTGGAATTTGGTTCTGGTTGGTTGATTTTGTACAGAGTTATGGCCCTTGGACTTTGTGAAATTTGATTTGATATCTGTTAATTGTTACATCTTGGTAAGGCACTTATTCTGTTTGATTTTTTTTTTTCAAACAAAATTTTGTTGTGGTCCAACAATGATATAAAGTTCGAGTTGACAGTGGACAGGTGTATCATGTGCTCTTGGCGAAGCAGTTTATTATTACTTGTACATGTTTGTTCACTTCTTATTACATGACTGAAAATAAACCAATATTGTTTAATAGATTTTATGACTGGGATGAGTATATAAAATTTTATACATTTTAGACAAGAGTATTTGATGAAGGTAAAGATGTATTGTGCTGTGAGTTCCGTACACTGTTAAACAGACATGGAAGACCTTGTCCAGCTATCATGCTGTTGGATCTGGTTGGTGATGAAGGTAATAATATGCCATGTTTTAACTGTCATTATTTTATAGAGCCAGCTTGATCAACAAACTCTAGTCTAATCAATTTTGGTCCCCACAAAGGAAATCCAGATTGAAATAAGGAGTGACCAATGAAATCCATAGAAAGATCACTCGGTGACATCACACTTTTACTCTAGTTTGACTATTCCCAGGTGGTATGTTTGTCTTGTTTGACAAGACAAGCCCAGTAAAGATTGCGCTTGTGCAACTAACTACAACACTGCGTAAACTTGCGGTAACAATAGTGAGTTCCATTTTGCATCAACTGTAGATACTATTGTAGTTGCTTGAGCTCGCTCATAGATAGCGGTGATTTATCAAGTTTTCTCAGTTTAATAAATGTCATATTGTCACCGGTGAAAATAAGGGCTATTCCATTATAATGCATGTACCAGGGTAGGAAGGCAGTTATCTTCTACCCCCACAACCAAGAGTAATGGCCAAATATTAGTATAGCAATAGGATACAAAATCAAGAGGAACCAACAAGAATTTTCGTTTCTGCCTTTCGACCCTGGTACATCCTTTTTAATGGGATAGCCCTAAAGGATTTCTAGTCACTGGAGGAAGTGACATCACAATATCTCGTTAATGTGGTTGTCAAGTAAACAACTGGCGAATTGAAATGAAAAAAATATAATCCACATCTAAAATCTCAGTTAATGAGTGGAATGTCTATATAATAAAAAGCATAACTAAACGACGGTCAGTACTGCAACACGTTGATCGATGTGAGTGACATTTTTATTAGCTCACCTGGCCTAAAAGGCCATGTGAGCTTTGCCATCACTATGCGTCCGTCGTCTGTCGTTCGTCTGTCAACAATTTCAAAAATCTTCTCCTCTGAAACCATTGGGCCAAATGTAACCAAACTTGGCGTGAATCATCACCAGAGTATGGCTTCTCAACATTGTGTTCGATTAGGCGTTAGGTCAAACAACATGGCCGCCGTTGCTAAAAATAGAACATAGGGGTAAATTGCAGTTTTTGGCCAATAACTCGAAAACCGTTACAGATATCAAAAATCTGACATGGGGTTAAATGATTAGCATGGCAAGATCTATCTGCCCAGCAATTTTGTAGAAAATCTGAAAACCCATCTCGGAGTTATAGCCCTTTTTCCTTTAAATTTTCAAAATTTATGCATTTTTTATTTTTTATTTCAAAAAGCATAACAGATAAAGGTCAAGTGTAAATTGCAAAAATGTTCAGCATATCAAGGTCTACCCACCTCGAAATTTTGAAGAAAATCCATAAACCCTTGTAGGAGTTATTGCCCTTTTTTCACCAAATACGAAAATTTTCGTATTTTTCATCTTTTATTTCTAAAACTATAGAAGATGAAGGTCAAGTGTAAACTGATGAAATGTTTGCCATGCTGTGGCGACTTCAAAACTGATGTTGAAAATTGTTCCTTGACCGCCATTTTGTAAATGGCTGCCCCAAAAAAAGGCGGGAAAATTCAACATTGTCTGATTTCAATGAAATTTGGTTTCCAAATAGATATTGATGTTGCGACTTCAAAACCAGTGTTGAAAATTGTTCGTTGACTGCCATTTTCAAAATGGCCGCCAAAAAGGCGGGAAAATTCAACATTGTCCGATTTCAATGAAATTTGGTTTCCAAATAGGTCTTGATGTTGCAACTTCAAAACTGATGTTAAAAATTGTTCGTTGACCGCCATTACTAAAATGGCCGCCAAAAAAAAGGAGGGAAAATTCAACATTGTCCGATTTCAATGAAATTTGGTTGCCAAATAGAAATTGATGTTGAGACTTCAAATCTGGTGTTCAAAATTGTTCGTTGACCGTCATTTTCAAAATGGCCACCAAAAAAGGCGGGAAAATTCAGCATTGTCCGATTTCAATGACATTTGGTTTCCAAATAGATATTGATGTCGCAACTTCAAAACTGATGTTAAAAATTGTTCGTTGACCGCCATTTTTAAAATGGCCGCCTAATAAGGCGGGAAAATTCAGCATTGTCCAATTTCAATGAAATTTGATTTCCAAATAGATATTGATGTTGCGACTTCAAAACCGATGTTGAAAATTGTTTGTTGACTGCCATTTACAAAATGACGTCTCGACTTCAAAACTGGTGTCGAAAGTGGTCCTTAGCAAGAACGTTTTTTGTCAAAAAAAGCCCAACAAAGAAATATAGTAAAACATGATCAGACTTTAAAAACAGTTCAAGATATTGGAGGTGTTCGAGCTACAAAAGTTTGAGAAACTGAAGATTAACTGTATAACTTACAATGTTTCCTTGATTAAGGCAACTGAAAGCCAGGTGAGCGATACAGGCTCCTGGGAGCCTCTGGTTAAAATTCAGGATGGGCAATTAGTAATACAATGATTATTTACCAGTTCATATAACTTGCACACATACCTTGTTTTAAACAGTGAATTGGTATTCGCTTTAGCAATTTATATGAAGGAATTAATTTTTGTTGTTGATATATCTGAACATTTTGCATATTTTATTGGTTATAATAAATTGACTTTTAATTGTGAAAGGGATGAATTACGTACGAAATGCGCATATGCAGAAACTTAATTAACAGCAACTTCGGTATTTTGTTATTTATTTACATCTGAGGTAAGATATACTTGGGTATCATAGAATGGTGCCATGTAATCATTGAAGTTGATTTCATAACATAACGTTGGTGTCATAACATAATGTTGGTACTTGGATACAGTGGAACCCTTGATACAGTAAGAGCAGGGTATTTTTATGTAAGACTGTGTACAGCCTAGCTAAGAACTGTCTTTTCTAGAATCTCTGTTTTGTAAAGTCAGGACTATCCATGTCTTTGGCAAACAATAACATGTAATATTGATGATAACTTTACAGTTATGGATTATTTACAAACCACAGAGATACTTCAAGTATTTTTTTTGTAAAGTTATCCAAAGATTGTGTTTGGCTGTATAAATATATATATACAGTATTATTATAATTTTGATTTTCCCACATAATGATGAAATAAATCAGCTGCCATTTTTTGTGAATAATTTGTATGACTTATTAAATATGGTTTAAGTGGTTTTCATGGATGCTTAGTTTTTGTTTTATTACTTTCTCACTTGAAAATTGCATACTGAGAATATGTATACATGTATAATAATGATATTAAACTCTGAATAGACTAAAACATGTCTAAATATAGAATTCTTGTGCCAACATAAAGAAAGTGTGTTGCACCAGTAAAAATAGTAAAAAAGGTTTTGTGAGTCAAAGGCCAATAACTCCCTAAAAGTCTGTCGATTGGAACAAAGCTCAAACTTGATCTGTAAATCATGGAAGTGGACTTGTATACCCAAATACTAGATCAATACCTGTCATGGTTTAGAAAAAATGCCCAACACTGATATTTTACTTAAATTTCCAGAGTCCAAGGCCCAGAACTCTGTCAAAAATAAGTGGACCAGAACCAAACTTAAAGTTGATCTGTAACTCATTGAGGTAGACTCACATTCCAATTATTAGATGAATACCTGCATTGGTTCAGAAAAAAGTGCAGAAAACTGATAATTTAATAAAAAAAAATTTAAGTCCAAGGCCCATATCTCTGTCAAAAATCAGCGGACCTGAACCAAACTTGAACTTGTTCTGTGACTCATTGAGGTAGACTCACATACCTAATATTAGATCAATAACTGCAATGGTTTAGAAAAAAGGTGCGGAAATGCGGAAAACTAATATGGGGCTGACCGAACCTAAAGTCCCCTTTGGCATTGCCTGTAGGGGACTCAAAATTGTATCAACATCTACATGAGATGCCTGTCATCATTGTCCAAATGGTTTAGTCTAGACAGGTTTTGGTTTATTCAGGATTTGGTTTAGACAATTTCACAGAATATGTTTCACCATAACTAATTCCTGTTTTATCAGATATCCCATCCTCTGACCCAGATGTACCATTAGAACATTTCCCAGAGAAAATAGTAGAAGATTTGGGACAGATAGCCAAGTGGTTAGAGAAGAAAGGCAATACTGTTGATTTTACCAAAGATTATCAAAAAATGAGAGGAGCCACCATGTTGAAGTCATTACAAGTGTAAGTATTTTGTATTCATTGCTTTTATATCATTTGATACCAAATGTGCTTAGGATGGATATCCACAAACTGTTGCTTCAAATTTGTTCAGTTTTTATACGACCGCAAAAAAATTTTTGAGGTCGTATAATGGTATGATACTGGCGGTGTCGTCGTCGGTGGCGTCGTCGGCGTCTGTAGACACTTCGTTTCCGTGCGATAACTTAAGTTCTGGTTGACGAATCTTTATGAAATTTTAACACAATGTTCCTTGGCACAAAATGAAGACTGGGATTGCTTTTGGGTATTGTAGCCCCTCCCGTTTCTGAAAAAAGGGCCAAAAAGGGCCAAATTGGGTGTTCTCATATATTAGGTTGTAGAATATTTATTATTTATCAGATTTTTATGGGGTTTCTTTTAGTGTGCTCCTTATTAAATTTCCAATCAGCAGTATGTAAAACAGATTTCACTTCGCACGTACCGTTCATGAGATAAATGGGGCCCTAACAGGGGGAATCCAAAAAAATTTTTTTTTTTAATTTTAAGTCCGATTTTGATGCAATTTTTTTCAATGGATTCCTTATGAAAAATTAATGTAGCGCTCAATTATTAGATTTTTGTTAACTTGTTTCCTTTCCGAGCTGTGAGGGGCCGAAAGGGGCCAAAATTGCAAATTTGCAGATTACCTAAAATTTTTATTTTTCATCAGATTTCGATGGGATTTTTTTCTTTGGATTGCTCTTGATATAATCTTTCAGTCGTATGTCAACAGATTTAGTGTAGCTCTTACCGTTTCCGAGCTATAAGGGGCTGAACGGGGCCAAAATTGCAAATTTGCAGATTACCTAAAATTTTTATTTTTCATCGGATTTTGATGGGATTTTTTTTCTTTGGATTCCTCTTGATATTAGCTTTCAGTAGTATGAGTACGGATTTGGCGTAGCTCTTACTGTTTCTGAACTTAAAGGGTTCAAAGGGGCCAAAACTGCAAATTTGCAGATTACCTTAATTTTTATTTTTCATTGGATTTCGATGGAATTTTTTTTTTTATTCCTCTTGATATAAGCTTTCAGTAGTATGTCATTGGATTTAGCGAAGGCTCTTACCGTTTCCGAGCTATAAGGGGTCAAAGGGACCAAAACTGCAAATTTGCAGATTACCGAAAATATTTATTTTTCATCAGATTTCGACAGAATTTTTTTCTATGGATTCCTCTTGATATAAGCTTTCAGCAGTATGTCAATGGATTTGGCGTAGCTCTTACTGTTTCCCAGCTATAAGGGGTCAAAGAGGAATCATAAGGAGTCATAAGGGCTAATATTATATATTCCGTAGTTTGTGTCCAGCTAATTACTGGGTCAATCTCCTTATTGTGTCCATCTAATTATTGTGTCAAGCTGTTTAATATGTCCATACTTACCTTAAAATTACACTTGTTCAAATTTCAGTGGTCAACATGCTGCGGTCGTATCATGCTGCGCTCGGCGTAGCCCTTTATTTTAATAAGGAATAACAGTTGCACAAATGGATTAAAAAAGTTGTGGTTGAAAATAATGGATATGACAATTAAAAATACATCTTTTTACCTGGCAATGCTAAGCTCAAAGCTTAAGACCATTTTAGCATGAAAATTTAGCAAAACTGTGATGGTGAATTTTAGTATTAAAAGAAGCCCGAGAACATGGACCGATACATCAACTGAGACCTAATGACTGACAAACATTACTTATGGTAGGTAGTCAAATTCACCTTTCTTTGTTATTAGCAAACTCTGTTCCTGGTATATGTTTACAGAGTTCCAGGGACTCTTCTGACCTACATTGTTAACAATTTAATAATGATTTTTGTTTCTAAAAACAAGTTCATATCATATCTGGAACTTAATTCCTTTCATTGTATTTCAATTTTCATATACTAACTTATTTACTTTATTTTAATTGATCAACACTTTCATCACCTTTGGGAAAGTCTGTTAGGATTATCATTATTTTTTTATTCATTCATCTTGGGAAACACATGATCAGATGTGTTAACAAGCGAGAAAAGAAAGTATAGTTTGAAATATCTCAAAACTGCTGTTTGTTAATCAAATGACAGAATATTATGGATATGCATGAAATTGTGGTTATTGAAATTATTAAAATGGGAAATTGGGAAGGCATAAATGAATTCAAATATTAAGGCCTATACCAGAATTAATTGTATTGGAGGTCGGAAGGCACTAAAAAGGACCCACCATGCATAAAATTTTTATCTTTTTTAGCACACCTCATGAAGTGAGGGGGGGCTTATGTGATACCCCTAGCGTCGGCGTCCGTGTCCGGTTAGGAAGAATGGTTAAGGTCCATTCCTGCTTACTGACATGCCCCACATCAACTATATTGGTATGCCTGATGCACTTTGGGATGACAACTGGAATGCATGCTTTGGATGCTGTCTCTGACCTACATTTTATGCATGAGCAACCTATTTAGGTAGAATGGTTAAAGTTCATTCCCGCTTACTGACATGGCCCACATCAACCATATTGGTATGCATGATGCATTTTGGGATGACAACAACAATGCATGTTTTGGATGCTGTCTCTGACCTACATTTTACGCATTAGCGACTTGGTTAGGTAGAATGGTTAAAGTCCGTTCCTGCTTACTGACATGGCCCACATCAACCATATCGGTATGCATGATGCATTTTGGGATGACAACAACAATGCATGCTTCGGATGCTGTCTCTGACCTACATTTTACGCATGAGCGACTTGGTTAGGTAGAATGGTTAAAGTCCATTCCTGCTTA
>MJUU01033309.1:3794-31801 GCA_002080025.1 Modiolus philippinarum | reverse complement strand
GGAACGTTCCGGAATTGGACTTTTGGAAGAACGTTTATTGAACCAAACTTGGTTACAATAGTACTTTGGTGCTACCTTTTCAATATTGTGTCTGGCAGATTCGTGCCCCCTTCCAAGGTGCTCACTAGTGGATAACATAGGTTTACTTTACATCAAGTGGAAAACTCATTGAAAAGAGTTAATGTCCTTTTATCATCAAATTTTTAGCAACTTAATAAAATATTTGAGATGAAAAAGAAGCTTGAATTGCAAAAATGTTCCAATTTAACCAGATGAGTTTTTCAATCTCCTGTGATCCTCTAAGTAGGTTTTCTACACTGTTTCAATATCTTTTAATTGTTGAAAATTGTATAGTGAATGTAATTCACTTGCAGTTTCTAAATTCTTATTATGATTTGTGAACTTGAATTTAAAATGTCCATATTTGAGACATTGTGTTTTTTAATTGTTATGGTATATATTAGACTACAAGTCAGGAATTTTGGAGCTCAGAAAAGGTCAAACTTATATTAAGTATAATAGTGACCCAAAGCCAAAAAAGAAAAGCTAAATTAACCCATTGAATGCTGACTAAATAAGTTTGTACTTCATAATTTCCCATAAAATAAAATATTAGATTTACATGCTGACATCTTTTAGAAGACGAGTTTTTCTTGTCTGGTTGATACATTTGCACAAAATACATGATATTTTATTGTATAATTATACACTGTATTGCCTTTTTACCAGAAGTTATTTTATTGTATAAAATCAATTTTATGATGCTTGTTGCTCTGATTATGTTCATCAATCATAATTCTGCCATACCTATTGAATTGTTTTATGTTGTTTAAACAAGTTCAAAGTGGTCTGGGTTTAATCGCTTATTTTCATACAGTTTATGATTAAGTGCAGTTAGAATCATGTTGAATATCTTTCATATAACACATTTTCTGGAGATGTCTAGATTGCAGTAGCAGGATAGCCATGTTATTAAATAAATTGATCAGAAAATGCCATCAACTCTAAAGTCATCATCAAATAATGAAATCAGTTATCATGTTAAGGTTTTAGCATTTTGTAAATATATTGAGGATGTACATATAATCATGACAGAATCTTGTTAATTACTGCATGTTGATTTTATCGTATAGCATACACCATCCATCAAATTGCATATTGACCAAACAAATATTACATCTTTCAGAAAAAGTGCACAATCCATAGCTTTACAGCACAATGATAAAATAAAGCATTACTGCATGGAAACATTTTATTCCTAAAGTAAAATCATTATAAACATTGAAACACTGCACATACCCATAATATACCAAAGATCTGCTTGCTATACATTTGTTAAACAGCTTTATATAACAAAATGAGATACATTAAGGAAGTTAAGTGGTTATATAATGTTAAAAAAAATTATCTTTACAAAGTGATAGACAATGTCATGTATGGATGAAGTTTGGGAGGGTCATTAATTTATTTATTGCGGAAACTCCTCACAAGTCATCAAGCAAGCTATTTCAGTAAGATTTAGGTATCTAAAGTGGAAAGGATTCTCTTGACAGATCATGTAGCCTTCCTTTAAAACCTTTTTAAACTTGGGATCATGAATTGATATTTAAGTGAAAAAGAGAGGAGGCAAACATAAGCCAATTGATTTATAAGAACTTATAATAAATGACAATTAAAACTTATTCCATATACATGTGTTTATTACTGCCACCTTTGACCATTTTCTTTGATTTTTATAGTAATAAATGTTTAAAAGGAAGATTGACAGTGCAATTAAATACAAATGATTGTGACATAAGAGGTTAAATTATTGTGATATTCTATCCCAGATATATTTTTTTTTATAATTATTAAATTATTATTTACAATAATAAATCATTATTTGAATAAGAACCTGTAATTTACAGGTGAACAAGCAGCTCCCTCAGAAGCAGTTGATACTAAGAAGAGTAAATTAAAACTTGCTGACTATACAAGTATGTACCTGTAGTGTTACATTAATGATTATCTAACCCCTTATCTCTTTGGACTAGTGAAGTTTATTTAGATGTAAAAAGAAAGACTTGATGCTGCACAGTATCCTTGTCCCAATAGCTATTTTATGAAACATCTGTAATTTTTTTTTATTCTCCAACTGAATAGGGGTAATTATAAAATCACTGAACAGATTTGTCAAAAGCTGATGTCCAAGAGACAAAAAGACAAATGAGGTGGAAATTTACCGGAAAAATTGTTGACTGCAATGGTAGAGGCTTGGTACAGGCATTTCCAAAGAAATGGTGGTTTAAACTGGTTTTATGGCATGCTAAACCTCCCATTCCATTGCAACAGTGTCTGGTAGCAACTCAACAGAAATTGCCACTGACAGGTCAATAGACAGTGAAACGTTCATCCCAGAACTACATTTGTAAGTGAAAATTAGGTTGTGAAAGATCTGTTGGGTGGCTGATTGGTAGATGTCATTTTCTAACCCTAAAACAAAACCAATTAAAATCCATGGTACATTTTACATGTACTTCTCTAATTGTCATACAAGACCAAGGTGAAAGTTTGAAAACATATTGGGTTTGGGCCAAATAAAACTATTTTAACCCCGCCGCAGCAGGTTTGCGCCTGTCTTAAGTCAGGAAATTTATTGAGCCTTTGTGTGTCTTGTCTGTTTCTTAGTTAGTTCACTTTATGTCTATGGGAGTCTAGGATGATGTTTATTTCGCTGAACTTGATTACTCTATATTTAGGGGCGAACTCCGACCTGCCGTTGGGTGTGGGGTTTCCTCACTATTCATTGAAGATCTTATGGTGGCTTTTGAGTTGTTATTACTCCCCTTTGGGTCATTGTCTCTTTGACACACTCCCCGTTTTCCTTCTTTTTCCTATATATTTATCTCTTTGTACACAGATATCACAATGACAAATCTGTATCACAAACTTCAATAAAGATCAGTGTGCTATACAAGAGAATACAGGAAACAAAAGCACTGCCAAAAACTGTCTTGGTACAGGTATTTCAAAAGAAATGATGGGTTAAACCATTTTATCTAAAATGATTCTATTCAATATATATATTGTATGTTAAGTTGAATTCAAAGATCTACAAAAGTGCAGTTTCACATAGTTACAGTATGATATTGTTTGCATAGCACACTAATGTGAACAACAGATAATGCATTGTTTTTAAAAGGCTTATTATATTTATAGAATGGTACTTATATTGATTCTGTTTTTTTTTTTTTTTTAATGCCCCGCCACGAAGTGGAAGGGGCATATAGATTTACCCTTGTCCGTACGTCCGTTCGTACGTCCGTATGTCCTGATGTTAAGTTTTTCGTTTAGGTCCATATTTTGGTAACCTATTGTAATATTTTAATATTATTACATCAGTATATGCACCTTGGTTAGTATTACCAGATTCACCAACAATTAGGGATCCATGACCTACATTTTACGCTTGAGTGACTTTTGTTAAATTTTGCGTTTAAGTCCATTTCTCAACAACTACACATCATACAACAATGATGTTTCATCAAATTAATTGCCTTGATGAGTACTACCAAAATCATTGAGAATTAGATGACTTTGACCTATATTTTACGCTTGAGTGACTTTTGTTAAATTTTGCGTTAAGGTCCATTTCTCATCAACTACACATCATACCAAAATGGAGTTTCATCAAATTAATCACCTTGATTAGTACTACTCAAATCATCATGAATTACGTGGCTTTGACCTATATTTAATGCTTGAATGACTTTTGTTAAATTTTGCGTTTAAGTCCATTTCTCAACAACTAAACATGATATCACTATGGTGTTGCATCAAATAAATCACCTTGATGGGTGCTATCCAAATCAAGGACAATTTAGTGTCTGACCTATATTTTACGCTTGAGTGACTTTTGGTAAATTTTGCGTTTTAAGTCCATTTCTTAACAACTACACAACATAACATTATAATTTTTCATGAAATGACTCATCTTAGTGAAAACTACCAAATTCTTAGACAATTCGTTGACTTTGACCTACATTTTACAATTGAATGACTTTGTTAAATTTTCGCATTAGGCCAATTTATTAGCAACTTGATGGTTAATCAAATAAATCACCATAGTGAGTACTGCATAATTCATGGATAATTTTATAACCTGACCAATATTTTATGCTTCAGCAACTTTAGTTGGGTAATTTTTGTTTACGTCCATTACTTAACAATCTTTAATGAATAATCATCTGTAACAGTCATGACAGTACTTCTTGATGATTCCATCCCAATTCAGTAACAGGGAACTAAATTCCATTGATGATTGGTAAGGTTATCTATTGCAATAAATATGTCGGCGGGGCATCCGTGTTTTATAAACACTCTTTCTAGCTTTATTTTTTTTAGCCAAAGTATTGTCAGCATTAGGATTGAATCTAAGTAACAAATCAGAGACATATAGTGACCCAATGTTACGACCTGTTTTTATGTTGAACAACTATAACTACATATTGAAGTCAGTTACCAGGTAAGACTAATTCCCTTTGCTTTACATATGAAAATAGTAAAAATAGTGAAAAATTTTCTGTAAAATAAAAATGATTTTGATGGCTTTGAGCTCAGCAGATTTCAACATTAAAACACACATGATGATGGATATTGAGTTACTTACCATGTTGACATATATGGTTCCACTCATTCTAGAGATGAACAGTGAATAATGGACTCCTACTGCAGCTCCTTTGCCATATCAACTGAAAATATTTTGTTTTATATAGGTGCTAAAACATCTCTTGTTTCATGTATTGCTGTTCATAATTTATTAAATGCTTCTTTAATATTTTTTTCCCTCGAGTTTGTAGGCACAGTACTTCCGTGTTTTGATTTTATGTTTGTAGAACTATATCATGATCAATTATGTAGGACAATTATTATTGCAGGTTTTGGTTGATGGCTTTTAATCAACAGTTATAAAATATAACATTCAATGTTATGAATTTTAATGGTTTATAAACTTGGATCACATGTGTTTATAAGGTTTGATTCATTTCTATTGGCCTTCACCCTTTCTTTTACAGACTATTTTTGTTGACTTTGATCCATCTCTTTAATAAAGATTTTGGCCAGTATTTTGAACTTTGACCCTTTCTTTTTCGGGTCAGGTTTGTTAACCTTACTCCATGTCTGTAATAAAAATGGAGGCCAGTATCATGAACTTTGACTGTTTTTTTGCAACCTTGATGCAACTCTGTAATATATTTTTTGTACAAGTGACTGGGTTTGCAGGCAGTGTAATAAATCAGGACATAAGGCTAATGAGTGTATGGACACAGTTGATTTCACTGACTTAAACTTATCATCAGATACTAATTGTGAAAGACATGAAGAAGAAACCAATGTACATAGCCAACAAGTGAACAATAGTAACATAGATGAACAAACAGATGACAGCACAAATGATGAGGACACTGACTGTGAGGACTCAGACATGACACAACAATCACAGTCACTTTTACAGCCACAAAAACAGTCACAAATATTGTCTTCTGAAATGGAAACCCAAGAATTAAATACAACTGATAAATCAAAAAAAGAGGCAAAGAAAAAACCTAAATCTAAAAAGAAACCCAGGAAAAAAGACAGCCCTATTAACNAATATATTTTTTTACAATATTATGAACTTTGACCCTCTTTTGCAAGTAAGGTTTGATGACCTTGATCATACTCTGTAATTAAGATTTTGGACAGTATTATGAACTTTGAACCTTCATTTTGCAAGTCAAGTTTTTTAAACCTTCATCAATCTATGCATTAAAGATGTTGGCCAGTATTATGAACTTCGACCCTTTCTATTGCAAGTCAGGTATATTGACCTTGATCCACTTGTATAATAAAGATGTTGGCCAGTATTATGAAATTTGACCCTTTCTTTTTGCAGGTCAGGTTTGTTGATCTTGATTTATTTCTGTAATTAAGATGTTGGCCAATATTATGAACTTTGACCCTTTGTTTTGCAGGTCTTGTTGACTTTGATCCACCTCTGCAAATAAAGGTGTTGGCAAGTATTATGAACTTTTACCCTTACTTTTTTCAGGTCAGGTTTATTGACTTTGATCCACCTCTGTAATAAAGATGTTGGCCAGTACTATGAGGACCAGATACATGAACAAAAAAGACTATACTCTGAAAGGTAGTTATCTTAAGCCCCATTTACATGCACAGTTTTACATACATGTGTATTTTTACATAGGTATGCAAATTTGCACTGGTGTGCAATTACTGCATGTAAACGCAACTGCATACGTGTGTAAACTTAACAAAGGGTGTAAATTTGCATGAGGTCGGGGGCAAGTGTAAATGTATATTTGCACATGTGTAAATTTACACGGTATGTATTTTGCGCATGTAAATGCAAACATAAAAATGCACACTGTGCAAAATATTGTTCCTGTCTATGAAATGGAAGAAAAGGGTCTTGCAACTTGATTTGAATCGTGAAATTGATGCACACACACTGAACTATGATTTTTATAAAATTCAGACTTCCATGACAATTTTGTCTGATTTTGCGTTTTTTGCTTATTATAGTGGAAGTTGGGCTCTGATTGAAAAAATAAAAAAAGATACAATGCAACTTTATGTTTTTCTATCATTCTACAAATTTTGAAGATTTAACGAAAACTTTTATTTTTTTACATGTTTTTCGGCCCTGTTCACGTCTTGTAATAAGCTTTTTAAATTAAAATACACACCTCAGATAAAATGCATGTAAATGCATAGCAGATATATTTTTACATACTGATGCACTTTTACACACGTGTAAATTTACATACTTGTGTAAATCTTGTGCATGTAAATGGGGCTTTATTGTGAATTTTATATGAAGTGGTTTGTTTGAACTTGTATAAACATGTAAATAAAACATATGTAACAATATCAAAGGTAAAGGTAAAGGCAACTTTTATTTAACATCGTAAAATTTCAGGCATTCATCAATAAAACTTCAACTATTAACAAGCTTTATACAAGATTTAAAACTGATTGAGATATTAATAACCATTTAGCAATTATAAACATCTCACTTGGTAGCAAGGTGTTTGGAGCAAAAAAATTCAAAGTTCCAAGTTGGAATATCAGTGAAATCCTGGATCTAGGGCAAGTGCCTTGAAAAATTGAGGCATGCAGGATTTGAACCCAAAGTGGTATCAGCCATTGTAATTGAAAGTCTAGTGCCATAACAACATGCCCACTGCTTCTGTTGCACTGTAATTATTACGGTTTTATACCCTTTCATGAGGGTAAAAGGTTATTTATATACAACATGCATGGACTTTTAATTTTTTGTACAGCATTAAACAAGATATAAGTTACATACTTGTATCTGTGATGTGTGATTTCTTTGTGTTACAGTTGGAGTAAAGTTCTACATTACATATTAGAGATAGATGAACCTCTATCACAACAAAGACTGATGTCTCCAGAAACAGTTAAAGTATGTACTACTTAACAAAAGGTTTACTGTGGAAGTATTTTTATTCATGGACATCAATTTACGTGGTTTTCATTTATATCACTATTTCTTTGGTACTTAAATTTGTGGTTTCGAATTATTCACATTAAAACTCTAGGGAAAAAGTATTTCGTTGGGAATTTAATTTCGTGGTTTTTGCGAACCACAAAATTAACAAAAATTGGAACCCCAAGAACTATAGTACTTTCACAGTATTTTTTATATGACCGCAAAAATTTTGTGATCGTATTATGGTATGGTGCTGGTGTCAGCGTCTGTGGACAGCATAACTTTGGTTCTAGTGGACGTATTGGTATCAAATTTTAGTATGATGTTTGTTGGCACATGGTTAAGCCCAGGTTTTAGTTTTGTGTTCCTTGCCCCGCCAATTTTAGAAAAAGGTGGCCAAAACAGGGGTTAAATTGAGTATTTTTGTGTCTGTGGACCACATAACTTTTGTTCTAGTATAAGGATCATTTTCAAATTTAAGTATGATGTTTCTTGGCACATGCTTAAGCCCGGGTTGTAATTTCGCGGTGCCTGTCCCGCCCGTTTTAGAAAAAGGGACCAAAAAGGGGTAAAATTAGGTATTTTCGTGTCTGTGGACAACATAACTTTGGTTCTAGTGGACGGATTGTTTTCAAATTTTAGTACGATGTTTCTTGGCACATTCTTGAGTACTGTTTTTTTCCTTCAGTTTGTGGACCAACCCATTTGAGAATTAGGGGCCAAAAAGGGTTAAATTGGGTGTTTTCGTATATTTGACTGTAGAATGTTTAGTATTAATCAGATTTAATTTTCAATCTGCAGTATGCCAAAGGATTTCATGTGGCATGTACCATTCATGAGATAAATGGGGCCCAAAAGGGGCGAATTTCAAAAATTTTAATATTTTTATTCTAAATATGTCAAATCTTTATTTTCATCGGATTTTGATGGGAGTTTTAGCTCACCTGGCTAATGCAAGGGTGAGCTTTTGCCATCACTTTGCGTCCGTCGTCCATCCGGCGTAAACTTTTCATTCAAAGATCTTATCCTCTGAAACTACTGGGCCAATTGGAACCAAACTTGGCCACAATAGTCCTTTGGTGGTCCCTTACAAAAAGGGAGATTTTTAGGTCAGCGTAAAATTCAAGATGGCCACCAGAGTGAAACATAGTTTTAATATTGGACCCTATGGGAAAACACATTTAAAGATCTTCTCCTCTGAAACTACTGGGCCAATTGGAACTAAACTTGGCCACAATAGTCCTTGGGTGGTCTCTTGCAAAAAAGGTGTTTTTCAGGTCAGCGACATATTCAAGATGGCTGCCAGCGGGAAACATAGTTTTAACATTGGACCCTATGGGAAAACACTTTCAAAGATCTTCATCTCTGAAACTACTGAGCCAATTGGTACCAAACTTGGCCACAATAGTCCTTTGGTGGTCTTTTACAAAAAAAGGTGCTTTTCAGGATCGCGATACATCCAACATGGCCACCAGCGTAGCATATAGTTTTAACATTGGACCCTATGGGAAAACACATTCAAAGATCTTCTCCTCTGAAACTACTGGGCCAATTGGAACTAAACTTGGCCACAATAGTCCTTGGGTGGTCCCTTACAAAAAAAGGTGTTTTTCAGGTCAGGGGGATATTCAAATTGGCCGCCAGCGGGAAACATAGTTTTAACATTGGACCATATGGAAAAATCTTTCAAAGATCTTCTTCTCTGAAATTGCTGAGCCAATTGGCACCAAACTTGGCCACAATAGTCCTTTGGTGGTCCTTTACAAAAGACGTGTTTTTCAGGATCGCACTGCATCCAACATGGCCGCCAGCAGTAAGCATAGTTTTAACATTGAACCCTATAGCAAAACACATTCAAAGATCTTCTCCTCTGAAACTACTAGGCCAATTGGAACTAAACTTGGCCACAATAGTCTTTAGTTGGTCCCTTGCAAAAAAGGTGTTTTTCAGGTCAGCGCAATATTCAAGATGGCTGCCAGCAGGAAACATAGTTTTAACATTGGGCCCTATGGGAAAACACTTTCAAAGGTCTTTTCTGAAACTACTGAGCCAATTCATACCAAATTTGGCCACTATAGTCCTTTGGTGGTCCTTTACAAAAAATGTGTTTTTCAGGATATTGCTACATCCAACATGGCCACCAGTGGGGGACATAGTTTTTACATTGGACCCTATGAGAAAACGCATTCAAAGATCTTCTCCGCTGAAACTACTGGGCCAATTGGAACTAAACTTGGTCACAATAGTTCTTAGGTGGTCCCTTGCGAAAAAGGTGTTTTTCAGGTCAGCGCAATATTCAAGATGGCTGCCAGTGGGAAAACATAGTTTTAACATTGGACCCTATGGGAAAACACTTTCAAAGATCTTCTTCTCTGAAACTACTGAGCCAATTGGTACCAATCTTGGCCACAATAGTCCTTTTGTGGTCCCTTACAAAAAAAGGTGTTTTTCAGGATCAAGCTATATCCAACATGGCCGCAAGCAGGGATATAGTTTTAACATTGGACCCTATGAGAAAACACATTCAAAGATCTTCTCCTCTTAAACTACTGGGCCAATTGGAACCAAACTTGGCCACAATAGTCCTTGGGTGGTCTCTTGCAAAAAAGTTGTTTTTAAGGTCAGGGCGATATCCAAGATGGCCGCCAGTGGGGAACATAGTTTTTACATTGGACCTTTTGGGAAAACACATTCAAAGATCTTCTCCTCTGAAACTACTGAGGCAAAGTTGGCCACAATAGTCCTTGGGTGGTCCCTTGCAAAAAGGTGTTTTTCAGATTTGGGTGATATCCAACATGGCAGCCAGCGGGGAACTTAGTTTTTTTTCATTCGACCCTATGGGAAAACATATTCAAAGATCTTCTCCTCTGAAACTACTGAAATGGAACCAAACTTTGTCAAAATAGTCTTTATGTTGACCCCTGAAAAGAAAATTGTTTCTTTTTAGGTTAAACTTTATCCAAGATGGCTGACAGCAGGTAACGTAGTTGAACATTTGACCCTATGGGAAATACTAAGAGAGGTCTTCTCCCCTTAAACTATTTAGGCATATTGGAACTATAGTTTAACTGGGCTCTTTGACATAAAATGTCTATGTTAATCAAGGGCCAGGTGAGCGATACAGGCTCTTGAGAGCCTCTTGTTTTCTTTGGATTCCTCTTGATCTAAGCTTTCAGACATATGCCAACAGATTTGGCTTGGCTCGTACCGTTTCTGAGCTACAAAGGTTCAAAGGGGCCAATGGATTTGGTGTAGCTGTTACTGTTTCCGAGCTACAAGGGGTCAAAGGGGCCAAAATTGCAATTTTTCTAAATATGTCAAATCTTTATTTTTCATCGGATTTAGATTGGATTTTTTTCTTTGGATTCCTCTTGATCTAAGCTTTCAGTAATTTAATCCTTTGCGTTGTTCAACACCAGTGACATAATTATTGATATTCATCACGGTGGATTAGTTATACTTATTATTATGTAGATTTTCAAATTTATAAATAGATTTCGATGCAATTTTATGGGGATTATCTTTTTAATATCAATGCACCATGTGTTTACATTGACGATAATTTTTTTGACGTCATTTCCTAGAGTGAAAATAAATTGTTTATTTCACTGAGTGAAAATATAAGATTTATTTGATTGAAAAAACTTGATAAATCACCGCTATCTATATAATAATACCTGTTATTTTATATTTATAGCTCAAAGATAAGGAAAAGCAGAACATAAAAGATAAATTCTCTGTAAGTAGACTGTTATATTTAGACAAATCCAAACTGGAAGAGTCCATGTGCAAAATGCATAAACAAAATCAAACAACACAAAGCAAACAGATTGGGAAAAAGAACAAAATTTCAACACAATGTCACTAAGTCACCACTTATGTTGAAACTGTTTTATGTCAATGTATACAGGGAGTGACATTAGATGCTTTGGCAGTACCTTCATATACATACCATTCACCATATGACCTATAGTAGTGCCAAAATTTAAATCCCATCTGAACTCTATCTTTAAATGATCTAAATATTCAGATAGTGTGAGGTATTTAATTTTTTGAGTGATACATTTTGTTTTAATCTCAATTTATGTATTCTGCTTGATATGAGACTGTTTTAAACTACTTACCATTTATAATACCATTGATGACACAACAACACTTCAAAAGATTGCCGATAACTTTATTTACATCGACATGTTTCGGTGGCTACGCCACCCTTATCAGGATACAATGGTACAATAAATCGCCCCTGAAGTACAAGTGTGGGTTCAGTTAATGTACAACTTATGTTCCTATCACCAAATTGAAGTTGCATAAAAAAAAACACTAAATGGTAAGTATATTTGCTAAGTGAACCAACGCCTGGTAAGTCTAATTTCGTAAGAACCTCCTGAAGCGGATACCACGAAGGTATGCAGGGTTGTGTAATAGAATTATGATTATAATACCTTTGATGACACAACAACACTTCAAAAGATTGCTGATAACTTTATTTACATCGACATGTTTCGGTGGCTAGGCCACCGTCATCAGGATACAGTGGTACAATAAATTGCCCCTGAAGTACAAGTGTTGGTTCAGTTAATGTACAAATATGGTAATCTATTATAACATCATAATTAACAAAAAATGTTCCGTTGTCAGTGTGAAAATTATTGATTTTTAATGGGCGTTGTCGATGTAAATAAAGTTATCGGCAATCTTTTGAAGTGTTGTTGTGTCATCAAAGGTATTATAATCATAATTCTATTACACAACCCTGCATACCTTCGTGGTATCCGCTTTAGGAGGTTCTTACAAAATTAGACTTACCAGGCGTTGGTTCACTTAGCAAATATAATTTGATAATTATTAGCGTGAACCACTGCATCCTTCCGAGGAACCGCCGTTGCAAACAGCGCTGGACTTCAGCCAACTGCAGACAGAATATTCAATCCATCAACTTGAGGAGGCAAACAAGACCCCTAATCAGTCAACAGAAACGAGACCAAGAGTGCCAATGAAAACTATGATTTCCAATTAAGAAACTGTCAGCATTTTCGGCCGTACATAGTGTCAAAGGATCTGATAGAAAACAGAACTTCAAAAACATCCAAGATCGAAGACCATTTGAGGAATACACAAACCAACATCTCTGACACCGATGGTTTCATTTCTAAATTGTGTAAAACCCTGTCAAAATCCAAGGAACTAAAAATTACAAAAACTGAAACCAGAGCTGGTAATCTCGCCGAAAAATCTTTGATACCATACATGTACTACATTCAATTTTATTTCTACAACCGAGCAAATTCCTGTATAGCGACTGTCATACCTTTCCTGGACTTCCGACGCAGCTCGGGGAGTAGTACCTATGCTGTCCCGGCTCCGGCAAAGGGAAGCCTGAATTTAAGTGGTAGGATTTCCTGAAGGGTAGTCCATGTGGATTTATTTTAAAAGAACATAACTACATGCATTTATATAACTTTGTTAATTTTACTAATTTACTAAATAACTATTTCACTGTCCATTAATGTATTTACTTACCTTTTACTATTTTAACATGCTGGTTACAGACAATTTCTATTTATAGAACAATACACGATCTATAACGCCCATTAAAAATCAATAATTTTCACATTGACAACGGAACATTTTTTGTTAATTATGACGTTATAATAGATTACCATATTTGTACATTAACTGAACCCACACTTGTACTTCAGGGGCGATTTATTGTACCATTGTATCCTGATGACGGTGGCCTAGCCACCGAAACATGTCGATGTCAATTAAGTTATTGGCAATCTTTTGAAGTGTTGTTGTGTCATCAAAGGTATTATAATCATAATTCTATTACACAACCCTGCATACCTTCAAGGTATCCGCTTCAGGAGGTTCTTATGAAATTAGACTTACCAGGCGTTGGTTCACTTAGCAAATATACTTACCATTTAGTGTTTTTTTTTATGCAACTTCAATTTGGTGATAGGAACATAAGTTTGACAATAATCCATTAGTAGATGAGGAACATAAGTTTGACAATAATCCATTAGTAGATTAGGTTGTGTGTCTGTATGTTTGGTCTGAAAATCTTTCTTCAAAGATATCCAGGCTTCTCTACAAACAAGCCACTTGAAAAATATGATTTGTAGCTTTAGATTTGCTAGTTTTACTGGGCGTGTGTCACTGATTCACTGGTTTAATTAGAGACATGCAGGATATACATCTTACAATTAACATTTATTTTAATATTATATATATATTTTTGTTTTGTTAAGGGTTTCAACAAAGAATTGGAAGAAATCATGAAAATCCAGAAAGGTTATGCTATTCCTGATCAGGAACTGAGAGACATGTTAAAAAAAGATAATAAAGAATACATTGTACCAAGATATAAAATGTTTCTGGAAAAATATGAGAAAATCAATTTTACAAAAAATTTGGACAAATATATTAAGTACACTCCACAAGCTGTTAGTGCTGTGATTGACAAATTCTTTGATACTTCAGCATAACATATTATTTATATTGATTGTTCCACAGGAAAACCATTCCTAGATTCTCATCCAAGCTATAAAGCTAAGGGTGTTATTGCAATTTTTTTCACCAATTTTACTTACAATGCTGTAAATTTTAAGAAAAATGGCATAAAATGACCAAAAATTCAAAATAATTTTTTTAGGGGCCCAGAGAAATTTAGACAGGACAGGATGAGAATCTAGTATATTTGCTTTAGCTTAAAAGCAACATTTAATGTCTCCTGATGTATTTAGAACCAATTCAATAAATTTGTCCCTATCGTCAGTTTGTGACGTGTATATCTTTTGTCAGCTTCTGTGTTAAACCAAACACAATGTTATCAAATGTTGAAAGAAACAGACAAAATATTGTATCCATTCATAGACAATGTAGTATTGTGTCATCTTTTGCAAATGAACTGTCAATAATTGATATAGAAGCAGACAATGAATCAGTCACAACATCACTGCATTTGATTGGTCAAGGAGGTCCTGTGGTCGATTATTGAATCGACCCTATTTGTAATATACAGAATCTTGCTTGTTGCATGGCTCAAAGTTATCAGTTATGTCTCCCATTGGAATTTGAATTGTATATTCAAAGAATATTACATATGGCATGTGCCTTTTTATTAAAATTAAATTAGAAGTAATATTTCATTTTTGTCTCGCCTGCGACGAAAGTCGCTGAAAGCGAGACATAGGTGTTACTCTCTGGCGGCGGCGGCAGCGTCGTAAACTTTCGTAAAACCTTAATAACTTTTAATGTATATTACTTATATGCAACATCTTTTGTCCACAGGTAGCTGATGGTGTAAGCTTTCCAGCATCACATGTTTCAGATGACCTTGACTTTGTCTTCATGGTTCAATGACTTCATAAAAATTGCGACATAGTTTCACATTCAAGTTGATTTCTCTGGATAAGTGTATTGATGTATCTTAGTAGGTGCATGCCAGTCTGCCACTTGTCATTTGATCTCGACCTCATTTGCACGGTTCAGTGACTTTTTAAATTTTGCGACATAGTTTTACATTCAAGTCAATTTCTGAGACACTGTAATATATAGACATACTATATTTTGTCTATTGTTACATCTAGGCGGGTGCCTGCCAGTCTGACACCTTTTATGTAGCCTTGACCTCAATTTCATGGTTCATTGACTTTGAACATTTCTTTACTTTAACAGTTATTTCTCTGTAGCTATGATACCTAGAGTCATCATATTTGGTCTATTGCTACATCTACGTGGGTGCATGCCAGTCCGACACCTGTCATGTTGCCTTGACCTCAATTTCATGGTTCATTGACTTTGAAAATTTCTTTGCTTTAACACTTATTTCTCTGTAGCTATGATACCTAGAGTCATCATATTTAGTCTATTGCTGCATCTAGATGGATGCATGCCAGTCTGACACCTTTCATTTAGCCTTGACCTCAATTTCATGGTTCATTGACTTTGATCATTTCTCTTTAACTAGAACACTTGCAGTCATCATATTTGGTCTACTGTTACATCAAGGTAGGCACATGCCAGTCTGACATCTGTCATGTAGCCTTGACCTCAATTTCACGGTTCATTGACTCTGAACATTTCTTTACTTCAACGCTTATTTCTCTGTAGCTATGATACGTAGAGTCATCATATTTGGTCTGTTGCTACATCTAGGTTGGTGCATGCCAGTCTGGCACATGTCAGGTAGCCCTGACCTCAATTTCATGGTTCATTACATTTGATCTTTTCTCTTTAACTAGAACACTTACAGGCATCATATATGGTCTACTGTTACATCTAGGTGTGCACGACTGGCACCTGTCATGTAGCCATGACTAATTATTTTGGTAAAGATATACAGGCGAGACATTTCTGTGTTTACACTTGTTCTATCGTGAACATTTTAGACTTGTAAATGAATTAAAAAATTTGGGATTACAAAATATATTTGAATTATAGATTTCTTTTTCAATACCTGTCTACAAAGAATATAGATCTAGTCACAAAGGTCACAAGGCACAAGATTGATTATAATTTGAATTTGATTATACACAAATATTGTGTTTACGGCAACATTAAGGAAAGAACAAAACACATTATTGTTTTTGTAAAAAATAATGTTTAAACATTGTTATATTCATGTGCAATATTATTTAATTATTATTCATTAAAATAGACATGTACAGCACGTTTTATGTTTAGTTTTCAAATTTATATACAACATGTTCTATAGATAAAGGAATAATCTAGTCTATCTACCTGTATTTTAACTCGTACTCATCTTTGAAGTGGGAATTTAGTGTTTTAACATGTTCCAAAACAAGTGTTACTGATACTTTCATCCAACAGAATTTTGGAGGGGACAAGGTGTTTTATTAGTCCCCTACCGGCTTCGCCAAATTGGACTTTAAAGTCCGTCAGTGTGTCAGTCCATCAGACTCAGTTTTCTGGACTTTATTCCGTTACTATAAGAGATATTCAGCTTATATTTGCTATGTGAGTCTACCATTATGAGTTACAGATCAAGTTTGAGTTTGGTTGAGGTCCATTGATTTTTGATGGAGTTATTGGCCTTGGATATAGAAAATTTTGGTAAAATCTTGGTTTTCCTGATTTTTTTTTTAGACTGTTCTAGATATTAAGCTTATATTTGCTATGTGAGTCTACCACTATGAGTTACAGATCTGCTTTGAGTTTGGTTCCGGTCCATTGAATTTTGACGGAGTAATTGGCATTAGACTTAGAAATTTTTGGTATAATCTAGGTTTTCTGGACTTTTTTTTCTAAGCTGTTCCAGATATTAAGCTTATATTTGCTATATGAGTCTATCACTATGAGTTACAGATCAAGTATGAGATTGGTTCCGGTCCACTGATTTTTGATGGAGTTATTGGCCTTGGACTTAGAAACTTTTGGTAAAATCTAGGTTTTCGGGACATTTTTTTCTAAATTGACCAGATATTAAGCTTATATTTGCTATGTGAGTCTACATCTATGAGTTACAGATAAAGTTTTGAGTTTAGTTCCAGTCCATTGATTTTTGACGGAGTTTTGGGCCTTGGACTTGGAAAACTTTTCTTCTTTTACTATTTTTGCTGGTATAGCAAAGAATTATTCCACCGGTAGGGGACTTCTGTATTGCCTCGCAATACGATCCACACTTGTTATACCTTACATAATATATGTCATATAATACAATCTAATGAATAATTTTGATGTCTTTCAAAATTCACCACCAGAGTAGAAAAATAGTGTTTTTCCACCCATGGAACATCATTTTGATGTTCCCCTCTCAACCAGAAGTCGTTCCTAACACGTTATAAGCAAAAGTCATAATTCAATGAAAAGTTAATGGAACTATTTGTGATAGAATCTTGAAGTTGGTGTTTTTGCTCCCATGTGTCACATGCATAGATGCTCTCCTAAGTGTGACATCGTCTTGTTGTATTTTTTTTTTAAATCAGCTGTATTTCCCTTCACAGATTTGATCAAGTTTATTATTTGCCACATTTTGATAGCTTGAATAATCAACAGAAAGAATATTATATTTCAATAGATCTGAAATCTTGCGCAAGATGTTTCCATGCTTAAACTTTTGAAGGTTAATTTCTCATAATTTTAAACAGTTGATATTTCAATGCTAAAATTTGAAAATTCTATCAAGTCTGTTATATTTTAGTTTCGGTATAATAAAACAATTATTGCCTTCATATGTAGTGAACATCAAAGTTGTCAGCCCTTGTGAAGTTGTTTCCCTCTTGCTAAAGCCCGACGGAAAACAACTTCACTCTGGTTGACAACTTTTACCTTATATGAAGGCAATAATTGTATATTGTTTATCTGTGCAGCTGTTGGTCTTCCACAAAGTTCCTGATAAATATGATGTTGCCTTGACCTGCATTTAATGCATGAGTGACTCAAATTTAATTTTGTGCTGAAGCCAATAAGAATGGTTACAATTTAAAGCCAAACAGCATTAGTTTATGTAACAGAAATATAACAAATAACATTTTCACAATTTATGTTAATTTTCATATGGAATTATCCTTTGAAGAAGCACCTCCCCCACCCCCCCAAAAAAAGAAATTAAGAGCAATTTATAAATTAATAAAGATATGAACATATGATATCTAAATATGGCATGATACACAAACAGTTTTTTACAAAGGGCATTTCTCATCCGTGTTTTTACGGTAATGCTGTTCAAAAATGGTAGTAACCATAAAAAACTGGGACATTATAAACATTCTTCAGGTAATAGTGGATATTGAATATTGACAGGATATTCTACATGAATCTTTTAAATTGGCTTTAAGATCCAATTACCTGAAGATTTTACACATATACTGGCCTCTTACTTATACGGCCAATGTCTACTGAAATACAGGACGACTCTTGACCAAACTCATCTACATCTACAGGTTACTTCTAAACATCAAGATAGTCATTTTGAAGTTTTTGAGTTTTATTTTTCTACTGTTAGTGTGACAATGTTATACCAGCAGACTATGTTCCTTGACCAAGCCAGCAGTTTAACGGCAAGCACTCTTTGACCCATCTTCTAAATTACATTTTGTCCCATTCTTTTCCATTTCAAGATAATGGCCTCAGAGTTAGTAGTCTATCTGTAATGGGTTTTATTCATATGTTAATTATACTATAGGGAAATGGGATAGAGAAAGGGGAGGTTTGGGTATCCATAAACCAGTTAAACCCTACTGGTAGCTTATGCTAGTGCCTGCACCAATTCCAGCTATTCAGAGTTTCTATCTTTGTTTACATGTTTGTTGTCTTTCATATGTGTTTTAATGCAATTGCCTAATGGATCGTTGGCTGTGGTTGTAATTTTTGGCCATTATAAACTCTTGCCTCCATATTGCTGCTTTCATACAAAGCAATCTATTGATGAAAAGCAAAATATTACAGATATAACAGTAGCATTTGCTATGGAAAGGTGGTAGACAGTGGTATAAAATGTTCATCCTAGTACTCAGTAAACAAGAGGCTTTCAAGAGCCTGTATCGCTCACCAGAATCATGACCTTCTGCTAATCCCAGAGGCAATCAGTCTAATGTAATAATGCCACCGGCTTCCATCTGTGATGAGCCATGAACATTATCAACACATAAATTAAGGGCCACCAATTTACTATTATTACCATTTTTTCAAGGCTTCTGAGTGCATAAATCCCATAAGTTTTGTAAGCTATATTCTCCGCTGGTGGCCATTTTGAATGAGGTCCGAAAAAAGGCTCAGTTGTTTCAGAGAAGATCTTTGAATTCATAGGGTCATATGTGAAACTATGTTCCCTGCTGTGGCAATCTTGGATGAAATCACAAACTTTGAAAGCGACCAATCAAGGACTATTGTGATCAAGTTTTGTTCCAGTTGGCTCAGTGGTTCCGGAGGAGAAGAACCAAGGACTATTATAACCAATTTTGGATCCAGTTGGCGCAGTGGTTACAGAGGAAGAGAAATATGATTGCATTTTCAGTAGGGTCATGTGTTAAACTGTGTTCCCCACTATCGGGCATCTTGGATGAGGTAAGAACATAAAAATTACCAACGTTGAATGAAAAGTTAACAACTAACGGATGGACTTGGGATGACAGACACCAAGTGATTAAAAAAATTCACCCTTGCATAGTCAGTTGAGCTAAAAATGAAATATTGAATCACACTAAAGTTTGTTTTACCTCTCCCGGATTTGACTTTACTACTGGAGTTGACATGTTCAACACAGCGGGTGTCTTATAAGAAGTAGGAGATGCTTACTCTACTGGTGCACCTGATCTCACCCATGGTTTTCACTGGGTCTGTGTTGTTCATTTTTGTATATTGGGGTGTCTTCATTTTTCTTTTCTGTGCCGTGCTCATATTATGTCTGTTTCTTTGTTTTTCCGATGCTGCTATTGTCCTTGGATTGTTCGACGGTTTGGTTCATTTACTTCACAGTTGGGACTAAACTTGAAATATTTCCTTAAAGGACTGATATTTATTAAAGAACTTTTTAAAACGAGACGGCATGTTCTGAAGCCCTGATTAATAAGGTGGTCACGAAGATAACTATGCTTAGTGACAAAGTATGCATAATTGGTGCTAGCTCTTCCATAAGGAATAAACTGTAAAATGTTCACTCCGTAAGCTGGGGAAGTTGGTATATTACTGTCCATGTTGAGGAAATTGATAATTGTGAAATTAAAGTCGTCTCTTTTGTCTTAAATTGTAGTACTAAGATGACAATTGTCGTCAGATTTGACACGTAAGTCCAAAACAGATGTTGATTTAGTGGTGTCTGTTGTTTCCTTTATCTCTAATTCTGGAGGATATATCGATGGAATCCATTTAGCAAAAGATTCGCTTTTAATGGAAAGAATAACAAAGTTACTATTAATTTATTTTCTGCATATGCGCATTTCGACAACTTATGTCCCATCAGTGCAGATCAAACGAAAACATTTGGAACTTATTAACCGAAAAACGTGTAAAATTTGATACAGAACAAATAACCAAAAGGGTCTAGAAAAGCCAAAATTCAGCTAAGGACAGAGCTATGCATGAGGGAGATACTCCTTAGTTTTAAACACAATTTTGTAAAATTTGGATATTGCAAGTTTCAATAAAGTCGGTTTTCGGGTCAGCACTGAAGTACTTTCTACTGGGTTGGTGAATACATCGTCAATTTATCTTTAAGTCAGATTGAAGGATGTGGCATCTAGCCGCATCGTTAATTTTTCGAGTCTCTGAAGATATTCAGTCTTGTAGAAGTATAAATACATATCTGCGAGTAGAGGAGCACAATTTGTGCCCATTGGTATACTAACTTGCTGTTGATAAATATCACCTCCAAATGTGACAAATAAATTATCAATCATACTGCACACCTTTCCTTTTTGTCATAGTATACTTTTCTTATAAATTGGTTCTGGAAAAAAAATCTTGAATTTATAACCTAATGCAACATATTATTTAATCAGCAAGGGCCTCTTGAATGATACCTTTGATTCGTGATTTTAGTTTATCATGAGGAAGTGTGGAAAAATCAAATGTATTTTTAGAAAATGAACGGGATTTAAGATTTTCCAATAAATCTTTCGAAATTTTAAGTATCCAAATGATGTAAATCACATGTGGATACTTAAAAATTCGCAGAAATGTATTGGAAGATTTTAAATCCCGTTCATTTTCTCATATTATACATTCTCTCAAACCATTTGATTTTTCCACACTCCATACTGCTCTTTTTTCCGCATGATAAGCTTAAATCGCGAATCAAAGTTATCATTCAAAAAAACTTTACCGATTAAAAAAAAAATGTTGTATCATGTTATAAATCCACATTTTTTTCAAAAAACAATTTTTAAGGAAAAGTTTTCTACAAGGAAAATAGGTGTGCACTATGCTTGATTTTCTTATTGATAACATATTTGTCACATCTTTAGGTGCCATTTATCAACATCAAGTTGGTATACCAATGGGCACGAATTCAAAATTATCAATTTTCCTGAATATGGACAGTAATATTCCAACTTCCCCTGCTTACGGAGTGTATGTTGATTCGTTTCGCGAGAAATAAATTATAAAGACTTTCTCATTAGACATAGTTATCTTGGTGGCCATCTTATAAATCAAGGCTTCAAATGTGGTTATTTAAATGTTGTGATCGTCTTTCATTGGTCTTTCTGTCGGACAACGGATGACAGCGATTGTAAGAACACTTTGCCAGTTAGGTTTATGTTTGTTAACGATCCCGCATCCATGGCTAAAGTAACATGGATGTATCGTTGCTCGACACCTAGCAATGAACTCCGCTCAAACCGGTGCTAGGGGCCGTCTTGAACTTACTATGAGGTATGAGTAAGCTCATTGTTAAAGGCCTCATGGTGACTTCAAGATGAAGAACAACAATGAAAGCGTTGTTTTATTGCTTAGTTTTACCATGTATTTGTACAGAATTTGTCTCATTTACATTTACTTCATATTCCTTCATTGTTGATTAAAAAAAATCTGTCTCATACGATCATTAAAAAATTGTTTTAACATTTATCAGTCTCTTGTTGAAAATTTGCAGTTTCGGTCCGAACTCTGATTCAATATTCTTTTTTACTTAATACTGGGATGATCATTTCTTTTTACTGTGTACGACCTTGCAATAAAAATTGCTGTTGAGTTGCTACCGGACACTCCCACCCAGGAAGGAGGTTTATCGCGCCATGAAACCTGTTCGGTAATTTTGCTATGTCCCCCATTGATTAAGATGAACGATTAAGATCTTATGTAGTCTTATTTAAACAAATTTACTTTCATCTGCTTTTAGAGAGATTAGTGACCTCAATTCATTGTTGTTTATGTTGGGCAAGATAAGTTGGCGAGATGTAGTATTATCTATGTTATAAATAACAAAATTCTGAAGTTACAGTAAATTTATTAATAAATTGATTAAAAACCATCAGTCATGTTTTTAGCGATAGTCTCCAAGAACTGAGCTTTACCAAGAAGCAGTTGTGTATTAATCTTACACTCAGGATGTTCAAATCAGAATATTATTGATCATTCAAAGTTGTCGACGAATTTTCACGTTAAGTAACAATTAGTCATAAAAATACGTTTACAGTACTAATGCTTAAGACATGAATCTTTAAAGTTTTTGTTAACCAGTAAAAAAAGATCAAAAGTAAGAAATATGACTTAATAAACTAAAAATATATGTCAGTGGAATTCATGAGTTATTTTTCTGTGGAACTGAATTCAATGTTGTGATTTAGATTATGGTTTTGATACTGCTATGACACAATTTAATGTTAGTTTGTTGTGTTAACTTATAGTTATATTAGACCATTCTACGGAAGCGTATATTCGTCTCTCCTTATTATTAATTTCGCCTTAACTTTGTGTTATTTTTTAGGAAAAAATGCTTTATATGGTGATAATTAAGTGTTATTAAGTAATGATTATTTCATTGTTAATTGTAATCTTTGTTAAATTTTATTTGAATTGTGGTTTATAATATTTAGCTCAATTTAATTATAATGTTGATAATTATTATAATTGTAACGGTCGTATAATTAATTATACTAATTCCTCATAAATAGTAAGCAAATGTTATTTAGAAAACAGTTACTGCTTTATAAGACCATATCCCGTTATTAATTAATCTTGTTTAATGACTTATAACGTATACATGCCAATATTAATTGCCAATTTAATCAAATGGGTTGGAGTTTTGGAATGGAGGCTGGGAGATTCCTTGAAAATAAATAAATAAAAATGTGTGTGTTACTTTCTGATATCGTTTTTTCCAACGCTCCCACCGCAACAGCAATAAACCACCGCTGAATTCCCGAAATGAGCACGCTAGCAGCAAAAAAAATGAGCAAATGATCAGAGAAATAAGTAGCGTAAGCAGCGAAATGAGCACGAACAAGTGATAAACCAACGCTGAATTTCCGAGATGAGCATGCGAGCATCGATTATGAGCAGATGAGAAGAGAAATAAGCAGCGTGAGCAACGAAATGAGCACTTGATTATACTCAGAACCAGCAGAATTACCACTTTCACCAGCGCTCCCACTGCAGCAATACACGAGATGAGCATGCGAGCAGCGAAATGAACACGTGATCAATGAAATATCAAGTGAGCAGCGACATGCCAAATCTTTATGGGACTTTATGAATGTTGCAATTAAAACGACCCAAAACAAAGCATCTAGGTGTTACCGCAGGTCTTCAACACAGTAAGGAACCTCACACAATATAGCAAGCCCTACACGGCCCCAAAAGATAAAAAAATGAATAAATCAATGGTAACGTATGTTTTCGAGGTAACTTTATGCTTCTTAAACGAACTGTGACATTTACAAAATCATATCTCTTACAGTATTGGTGTTATTAGGTCCAAAATTTAGGGAAAAGCTCAAATTACCATTTTTCCAAAGTCAAATACTTTATGATTGCGGGGGTATCTTTTACCATCTGAGTCAATTGAAGACATTAATATCTTATATTAGTGATATCTTTTACCGTATAATAGTAATAATGGGTCCTTGGTTTTGGAAGAAGAAATCAACATCCAGTTGAATGGACTTTAACTGCAGAAACAAAATTGACATTTCAGCGAACAAAGCTTTATATACGGTCAGAGAAGATTGGGAATGTCGCTGCCCACTTGATCATTTCACTGCACACGTTCTCATTTCGCTGCTCGCGTGCGCATCTCGGAAACTGCTGCTGCAGTCGGAACTGTGGTGAAAGTGGTAATACCGCTGTTTCTGAGTATGCTCACGTGCTCATTTCGCTGCTCATGCTGCTTATTTCTCTGCTCTGCTCACTTGCAAATTTTCGCTGCCCTTCTCGCGTGCTCATCTCGGGAATTAAATAGTGGTAAGTGTTAGTGGGAATGGTGGTGAAATGTTGTGATGGGAAAAGCGCCAAATTCGCTGTTTACGAATATGCTTACTTGCTCATTTCGCTGCTCACGCTGCTCATTTCCCTGCTCACTTGCTTATTTTCGCAACTCGCTTGCTCATCTTCAGAATTAAGCGTTGCTTTTAACAATTGCTCATTTCGCTGCTCACGCTGCTCACTTCTCTGCTCATTTTTGCTGCGCGCGTGCTCATCGCGGGAATTCAACGGTAGTTTATTGCTGCTGCGGTGGGAGAAGTGAAAAAAAGATATCACAAGAGTAACACACATATTTTTATTTATTTTCTTTTTTAAGGCATCTCCCAGCCCCTCCCCCCATTTCAAAATTCCAACCCATTTGATTAAATTTGATCTTATCAAGCAGTAACTGTTTTCAAAATAACATTTGCTTACTATTAATATGGAATAAGAATAATTAATTAAATGACCGCTACAATTATAATGATAATCAACATTTAATTGAATTAAGCTTAATATTATAAACCACATTTCAAAGAAAATCCATTCTATTTAGTACCCAAAAAAAGATAACGAAATACTGTTTATTTGATTATTTCTTATGTGTTGAAATTTGATGATTTTAATCTGTTGATTTTAATCTGAGGAGCTTTCAGTTGTCTCCATCTTAGGAGTAATATACTCCAAAAACGGCATGGAAAAGATGGTATGGACATCATTCTTTCATCTGAAGGGTAGGAGGTGGAATATCGTTTCTAATGGAAGATTCTTGATCCTAAGGAGTAGGTTTTCAGCAGTTTCTTAGAAAAAAAACCAATGAAACAATATGGTGGTAATGCACACGAAACGAAGTCTCTACAAATACATGGTAAAATCAAGCAAAGGAACAACGCTTTTGATGTCCTTCATCTTCAAGTCACCACGAGGCCTTCAACAATGAGCTTTGCTAATACCTCATAGTAAGTTCAATACGACCCCAGCATCGGTTTGAGCGAAATTCCTTGCTGAATGTCGAACAACGTTACATCTATGTCTTTTTGGGCCATGAATGTGGTATCGTCAACAAACAAATTTAACTGGCAAAGTGCTCTTACGATCACGGTCATCCGTTGCCCAACAAAAGCACTAACGTCTCAAGCTAGTGGACGAATACAACATATAGACAAACAAAGGGCACTCATCAAGTCGATTGTAAGAATACTTGGCATCATAAATAGTGAGATGCTGCCACTATAAACTTGTGGTCAGAATAGCCTTTGGAAATAAAAAAAAAATGATTAATTCCAAAATTTGAAAGTATGATAGCATATATATATAAACAAATTCTCTCACGAACAAGTACATCATAACTGAAATATATAGAGAGCATACATCTCACGCAAGGGGAATCTTTTTACGAACTCCACACTGCAGGAGAGACAAACTCCAGTCTTAAATAAACAGTGAAAGGATATGGAGTAAATGCACATCTGACAATGTCTTTACGAATACAGGGTAGAATCAAACAAAGGAACAAATAGAAACATTATTTATGTTCCCTAGGAGTATAAGATCAAGGACCCCATCAACTCCCTTGCTTTCACATATAACATTTAATTGCACATTGAAGTGTTACCGTTGAGGTCCTATTTCATTGCATTAATACTGAATTAAATTTAATCATCCGTCCACTTGAAATAAATTTATCCGGTTGCTAAGTTCAAAAGATCCAGGACTCCTGTATGATAAATTGCAATTCTTAACCTCCTTACTGATGAACGCAAGTATCTTTTGAGTACTAGCAGTGGCAATAGGACCTGTCCCTGCTGAATGTAAAATTTTGTCTCTGTCCCTTGTGGGCAAAATCTAACATATGTTTAACAATTTCATAATATTTTTCATGTGTGCATTATGTAACAGTTAAAGAATGACTTAAAGACCGTCAAAATAAGAAAACAAATATATACATGTATGTCTAAACATAAATGCTGACACCCTGCAACTAAAATAAAATCTACTCATGAATTATTATCAGTTTATTAAAGCTACATGCATCAATTAGTTGATAAATGTATATTTTGTTTTACATGCAGAAAAAGGAAAAGTTTTCTTTTATATTGATCTTTCGTCAGAAGATACAGATTAGATTGATTTTAAAATTTACTTGGGTTATCGATCTCTTGTCACTTAAAATATATTTTCTTTCATCTATAAATGAAGCGGAGGTTCGATCCTTGGACTGTGAAAATTTTTCTACATGAAACTTAAAATTCATATATTTAGGTGAAAAATAACAGAATGTCAAAGTCAAGCATACGACATATGAATGAATGCATAAAAATTAATGAGGTAGAAGTAATTAATTCTAGGTAAATAATTCATAGTAAGTAAATAATGAAAGGTAGACTATCAGTTTAATTACTTCGAAATCGAGAGAATGAAAGGAAATACAAAAGAGGGATGGACTAGTCCAAAGCATTTGCAAGAATTAAAGTGTCCTGAATAACGAAAGAAATGCTCATAACAGGTCTTTATAAATTTTGTTTAAAAATCATTACAAATCAATGCTGATCTTTTTTTTTTTCGTTTCCTTGTTAAGTTGATATCATGGAGGTATAATATTGACAGGAGCTCCAACGACCAGACTTCAAACGTTCTATCTGCGAAACCGCCAAATAGTTAAGTAGCTGTTAATTGATAAGAAACACTTCACGCTGTTGCGGGAATCGTCAGTTTCCGTTATTACGGAACTAACCGAAGTGACCGTAAATTCTCTACTTCACTCCATTTTCTTTGACAGTCGGGAACGAAATCAATTTTTCTCCGATTTATAAGCTTTCACAAATAAACTTTTGGAAATGAGGCAAGTCATTATGGACATCAATGGTTAAGGACAGATTTATGTCTTGTAAATTTGTTTTTTTTTCACACGGCAAATGATGCGAAGTTGCTCTAAGGGAGCAACCATTTGATTTTTATGGGGGCTATGGTCAAATTTAAAAAAAAAGGCAGGACGGTTACCTATAGCAAAAAAAATCCAGGATGACTATGTGGGTTAATCAAGGACAGGCTTGGAACAGAAATAAAAAGCCAGGATAGAAGTTACACACAAAAAAAAATCCAGGATGAACAATTTGACCATAGCCCCCCCCTAGAAATCCAATGGTTGCTCCCTAATTTCTGAATTACACAAAGGACAACTCAAAATATCCATTTCATATCTCTACAAAAGAAGGAAAAAATCATATGTATACATGTACATATTGCTTCTTCGTACCTGCACTGGTCAACACAAATAAATGCATTTAATTTGTTTGTGTTATGATATGAAATGGTGTGTGTTTATATGAATCGAAATTAAAAAGTTTTTGTATGAAAAGACAAGCGAACGCCAAATTCACTTTTGCAAACATAGATTTGAAAAGGCCTTTTTTAAAACAACGGCAGTAGAATACCGAAGGAACAAAGCACAAGATTACACAAATCAAAGTCCAGAGACAAGGCAAAAGCAAGAACACCAAAAGACGGAAGACCAAAGACACCACATGCCCACAAAACACACGAACGTTACATATACAACACAAAAAACTAAAGCACTAAGAGTGTGAACTCTCAATAAACAAGAGTGACATCAGGTGCCCCGGAAGGGTAAGCATGTCCT
>MJUU01033308.1:39608-62212 GCA_002080025.1 Modiolus philippinarum | reverse complement strand
GTAAATTTCCTGAAAGTCTCAAAGACCACTTATTTTTTGGAATTCTACCTACCAACCATACTTAAAATGTTTGTGTAGTTAAGGATGAACATTTTCATGAATTGGATTTCAAAAATATTTGGTTCCAATTTTCGTAAATTTCATTAAAGTCTCAAAGACCACTTATTTTTTGGAATTCTACCTAGCAACCATACTTAAAATGTTTCTGTAGTTTAGGATGAACATTTTCATGAATTGGATTTCAAAAATATTTGATTCCAATTTTGGTAAATTTCCTGAAAGTCTCAAAGACCACTTATTTTTTGGAATTCTACCTTGCAACCATACTTAAATTGTTTATTTAGTTTAGGAAAAACATTTTCATCAACTGGATTTCAAAAATATTTATTCCAATTTTGGTTAATTTCCTGAAAGTCTCAAAGACCACTTAATTTTTGGAATTCTACTTAGCAACCATATATCCTAGAATTCTTTTAGTAACAATAATGACTATCAATAGGTAGATTTCAAAGATAATGAAAAAAATTATGCCAAGGGTGTATAACAACTGTTTTCTGTGTCAAACAGGGAGTGCGGGGATAGCTGTCGTTTCCGACAACATCTAGTTTATAGTTGTGTTTCGATAATTTGAATTAGAAATATTGATTAATTAAAAGATATTGGCAAATAAAGCGGAGACTTAATGTGGAGATCTGAAAACGGAGATCGTGATGTGCCTTGTTAACTTTTGAAACTCTTCTTTCATTTCCGTGATTACAACTTCTTAGGGCCTGTTCACTCTACAAAAGTTAATCCGGATTAACTCGGGTAAAAACGGCTTAATCCACTTTACGTTCATACTGCAAAAGTTAATCTGGATTAACTTAATCCACAACGTTACGTGTATTTCAACTAAAAACTGGTCAATGTGAACGTAACGTTCTAGATTTACTTAATCTGGATTAAATTAATCCAGATTAACTTAATCCAGATCAACTCCAGTGTGAACAGGTCCTTAGTTATGAATATTTTACCATGGTGGTTGTATTCACGATAATTCTTCATGTTGCCAATCTCTTTTATTATACGTCTCTGGTTAAACATTAGTTTTCCAAGGTTTAAACAGCTGTCTTACATAGGAAATATATTGAAATCTACCTTTTGGGATGGCCATGTGGAAATAATTACCCTTTTCAAGACAGCACATGTGAAAAAGATCCCTTGTTTAAGACAAATTGATAGCAAAAACATGACACATTCCTGCGGCACACTCATACTATTTAAGTGATAGCAAGTACTCCCCCCAGGAGGGGTTAACCGTTAACTCGAGAAAAAAAAACACTATTATATTCATCTTCACTAGCCAAGTGTTACGAGCCGCTCCATGAAGAGAAGAGAAGCGGATCGTAACCCTTGGCAAGCGAAGATGTATTATATTGTGATAGCAGATTGTTTAAATGTTATCTCGAGAAAACAAAACGCTGTCAAGTCAATGCCCAAACTTATATGGGTGGATATAGAGTACCCAAACTAATAATCATAAACTTTTGGGTCCTTCCGGATATGTACTGATGGCGGACTTTTGATTATATGACGATCGCCATTCTTAACTGACATTCTTTTACCGATTTTAATAAATAAATGATCAAAACGAATAAAATACAATAGAAACAGCATCAAAATATAATTATAAAGTCAATTATCTAGAATAATTGTAAAATGCAAAACACCAGACTCTCTGAGATCTAAATCTGTAGATGTCGGCAATTACAAACTGACATTCTGTTACTGATCTTTCATGTATATAGATTAATAAATCACTATTTCGCCCCCGCCGTTAGTTTCTTATTGTCCATCCGTTTTCGTCAAATATTTCTATATGTACAATTAATTTTGATATTTGGCTTGAAGCTTAAGTATGGTGACTTGTACACTGTCTCCCCTTTCCAAGTCTACTTCCATATTTACTACCAGTTTGCCGATAATATGATTGAAATGTAACACATGTAACAAGACAAAATTTTCACCAAAGCTTGATTTCTCATCTTCTATACGTACAATTGATTTGATATTTGGTCTGAAGCTTTAGTATGGTGACTTGTACTGTGTCTCCCCTTTTCAGATTCGTCACAGATCAACTTTTCTGTTTGCCGATACTATGATAAAAATTTTGAACACATGTATCATTATTAAACAGTTGGCGGGGGTATCCATGTCACATAGACATTTTCAGCTCACCTGGCAAAAAGCCATGTGAGCTTTTGCCATCACTCTGCATCCGTTATCTGTTAACTTTTTACATTTTGACTATCTCTTCTAAAACCGCCCGACAAATTTTAACCAATTTTTAAAGGAATGATGTTTTAAAGGTCCTTTACAAAGATTGCCCAAATTTTTTCGAGCCACCAAAAAACATGGCCGCCAGGGCCGAACCTAGTTTTACATTTGACCCTATTGGAAAATGAACATTTTGGCTTTCTTCTCTAAAACTACTGAAGTAAACTGAAACAAACTTTTCAGGAACGATGTATGGAAGGTCCTTCACAATTGCCTAAATTTTTCTGATCCGCCAAAAGAAAAAAAAAATGGCTACCAGCAGGGAACATGGTTTAACATTGGACCCTAAGGAATCACGATATAAAAGTGTTTTGTTTTCTCTAGATAACGGTTAATGTATTCGTTATCACGATATTACAGTGTTTTGTTTTCGAGATAACAGTAACTCAATCTAGGCTGTTATCACGATTATAACAGTGTTTTGTTTTCTAGAGATAACGGTTAAACAATCCCTTATCATGATATAACAGTGTTTTGTTTTCTTGATATAACAGTTACTTAATTCGTTATCAGGATATAACATATATGGCAGAATCACGGGTACTTTACTAATTTGCATAGAGGCCATCTTGTATTTCTTGCTTGTCAGCCATGTTTAGTTGAAATGTTTAGGGGAGATATTGAAATTTAGCAAAATTATCTAATAATACACTTCAGAACATATTTGTCCGCATCTAGCAAGATTCTACACATTGTTTACATCCATTCTATACATAAATACTTATCTGTAATAATGAAAATTTCCGGCCAGTTAAGTTTGAAATTCGAGGCGGGATCATACTATTTTGACAGTAGAAGCCATTGTAAAACTGCTGATTAAGCTATCTTTGACAAAAAAATACACATCAAAGATAAATATGTGGCCGCATATGACTGTGAAATATAACTTGCATAGATTCATAAATAGTAGACCCTTTTTAACTTACTCAAGAAAATTCGTGACCAGATTAAATTGAAAAGGTTTAATTCCAAGCTTTCCAGCGACGGGAAATCCTTCTACAGACTGGTTTTAACCTCAATTTCTATGTTTTAAAATTCCCACAACAAAAACTTTTCATTACGGAAGATAACATTAATACAGTACTTTTAGAAAAAAGACGGGGATAGTATGAAAATAATCCGCAACACTGAGATGTACTTTCGAAGTTAAACTTTAATAAACTAAAGGGAAGTAATTCACACAAAAGGGGCGTGGTCACGTTATTTTATCTCATGAATAAAATACCCCCAATTCTGCTTTATGAGTGTTTTGATTTCTCTAGATAACAAATTAAAAAAAAAAACCTTTATCGTTTTTATGTCCCCTAATGGCTTCCTTACATGAAGCGCTGTCTGTCATCATAATAACATTTCTCAAGTTACAAGCCTCAAATTACAAATCTCGAGTCTCGCTTTTCAAACCATGAATTGACATTTTCGTACAGTTGCAACAACATAATTGCAAAATAAGAAGTTTGAGTTTACCCATCACAGACTAACAAATATAGAGAAGTGCAATAAAGCAATTGTTGTCACAATAACACTTCATAATGTACGAATTACAAGTTACAAGTCTCGCATTCTGCATTTCAAATTACGCATATACATTTTTGAAGTTGCAATATTACAAGTTTTAGTTTACCAGTTTCAGATTGACAATTGTAGAGTTACAATAAAGTAATTACATTTTCGCAGTTGCAATAAAAGAATTTCAATTTTAGAATTTCAAATTAAGAATTACAAATAAACAAGTTGTATTTTCCCACTTTCAAAAAACGGAGTAGCAATGTTAGAATTTTGACCCTTTTGGCATTCCATATTCATGAACATCTTTGTGAGGTATACAGCAACTGAGTAACATTTCATCAAAATCCAAGCAGCCATTTTGAAGGACATGCACTGGCAAGGTACATGTATTTCCCCCACCTTTTCAAGAAAATTTCCAAATTTAAATAATCTCCTCTTTAAAATTTAAAGCAGCAACATTTCATCAAAATCCAAGCAACTGTTTTAGAGGACATGTGCTTATAATGTTTGACCCCTTTTTCCAGAAATATTCAAAAGAATGTCCACTTCGAAATTCCAAGCAGCAACTTCATGTACATCTTCAGTTGGTATACTACAATTGTATAACATTTCATCAAAATCCAAGCAACCATTTTGGATGACATGCACTGACAAGGTACATGGACGGACTGATGGATTGACAGATTGACAGGGTGATTCCTGTATACCCCCTTCCCCACAACTTTGTTTGCAGGGGTATAATAAATCCTTTTTGCAACAATACTACTAGATTTATTGTTGACATATCAAACATTTGCATCTCAAATTCTTGCACAAACAGAATGACAGCTACAGACAGAATGATAAATCCATAGATTGATAACTATTTTGTACATATACATACTTAACTAATCTTGATTAACCAAAGGGACATGGAATACTGTAGCAAGAAACACACGACAAGATATATTGTATATTCTTCGCTATTTAATTTTACATCTTTATTAAAGATAATATCAAATGTAGTTAAAGTGAGTATGCAAATTGATGATTCCATACCTGCCAACTTCTTAAGAATTCTTAATTTTAAGGTTTGGTCAGTTTTGTTGCATATTGCCAATTTAAAATCTAAATACCTGATCAAATGTTCAGGTTGCTTTTAATAGTTCTTATGTGCATAATCACTCTATCATAACTTCTGAATTGTCTCATATTGGATTTATTCTTCAAAATTTCCATTTTTGAAGCCTCCAAGAGAATTTCCCAATAACAGGAAATAATTGACAGGTATGAGATCAAACTCAATAGGTCTTGGACCATAAAATTCACAAAAAATATTTTGTTAGTCTAAATTATAAACAATATTCAATCTGATATGCAAAAAAAATACAAAATGATCAATTATTTTTTACTTTTCTTTTTCAATTGTTCTAAGTAGAATCCTAATGACTGTTGTACTTTATCTTGAACAGCAAATTCTACAAAGTTCTTGATATCACTATCTTGTCTATCTCTTAATTTCTGTGCAGTTTCTTCTCTCATTTGACGCTTAGATAACACACGAGCCATATCTACAATGAGAAAAACATATCAATTAACTGTTAAATACTCTCTGTTATTCTCAGAATTGCTCTATAATAAAGAAACCTGATTCTCACTTTTGAGACTGAACAGTTCCTTTTTTTAGCGGTGTGAGATTTCCTTGTCTTGTCTTTAATTTACGACTAGAAAATATGAATCTTACACCGGTGGAAAGGTAAGATCAAGAAATCTCAGACACCCTCGGGTAAGATTTCAATTGTTCTCTGACTCGGCAAGCCTCGTCAGAGAAATATTGAAATCTTACCCTTGGGTGTCTGAGATTTTTCACCGGTGTTAGATTCATTTATTCTAGTCGTAAATTAAAGAGCAGAAAGCAACAAAATAGGAAGAATATATACAACTAGAGCATGTCGAAAATTGCGTTGTCGGAAGGGCCCTACAATTTCGATCCTAAAACTTTGGGCAGTAGCTAAATTGAAATAAGTGTGGATTCAAATTCTGTTTGACACATAGATATGTTGATACAGTAATTTATTGGACACAGTGATTTCTTGAAATTTTACCAAACCATATCATTTCTTAGCTTTCTTATTTTACAAATATTTGGTGCATCGTTAAAAACCAAAGTTTTCACAAACAGGAAGTAGTCAAGCGGGAAACTTGAAAGTTGCTTACACAATACAACTAATCATTTCAAAGCTTCATACCAAATTTCAAATCATTCCTACTTATAGAGCCAAGATATCTTTGACGGAAAAAATTGTTGATGGACAGACGGACAGACAGACTGACAAAGTGAAAACTACAGGGCACCCGCATCTCGACGGGGGTCCTAATAAGAAAGAGAAATGGTACAATAAAATCAAAATAAGAAGAGCTGGGATCTATTAACATAAGCAAAAAGATATATATGTAACAAGCTGAAAAAATTATTCAAAGGGTCTTGTAAAATAAAATGGACATAGAGAGATTGTAAAAATTTTGTAAATCATGAAATTAGAAAGTAAAACCAACTAAACAAATTTACCTCTTACTGTCCATTGTGTATGACCTTACCTGTCTACTTGTTCCTAGTGTGTAACCAATTTAGCAATTTTAGTAATTTTTTGACCAACAGGTATTGCTGGACTATAACATATATTTGAAAAAAATTTGGAGGTTTGCTTTTGTTGGCTAATCAAAATACTCAGGGTCCTTTTTGAATTGTCAAACAATACTATAGTATATCAATCTGGTATGGGGAGATTTTACCATGATAAAGTGTTGCCTTATAAAAAGATAAATCTACTCAATAAATGGAAGAAAAAATTTACAACTTATTCAAATTCCCTTTATTTATTTGCAATATTTATTTTAAATGATGCAATTTTAATAATTTGATAAAGTGCATTCTTTCTTCATTAAATTTAACCATATGTATAGGCCCTATTTTCATTTACAGATCAAGGTAAAACCTCCCCAATCCATAACAAATTGATATACAATAGTATTGTTGGAAAATTCAAAAGGACCATGAGTATTTTAATTAGCTAATAAGCAACCCTCCAAAAACTTTTTCCAATATATGTTGTAGTCCAGCAATACCTGTTGATAAACTAGAGCTGTCGCCTATGGCAGCCAGTTATAACACCCCCCCCCCTAATTGAACCCTGAATATATATGGCATATGAAAATTTAAGTAAGTGTGGACACAGAATAGTTGTGGACACAGTACAAATGTGGACACAATACAAGTATGGACACAATGATATACCTCCCCCCTTTTTCAAGAAAATATTCAAATACCTCCCCCCTTTTTCAAGAAAATATTCAAAGACTAATTATCTCCCCTTCAAACTTTCAGACAGAAACAATATAACTTCGTGCACTACATTTCACCAATACCCAAGTACCTGTTTAGGAGAACATGCACTGACAATGTTCATCTTATCTCCCTTTAATAATTTTGGACAGCAACCATATTGCTTCATGCACATCTTCAGAAGGTGTACTACAACTGTGCAACATTTCATCAAAATCCAACCAGGAGTTTAGGAGAACATGTGCTGCCAAGGTTTGTCCTCCCCCTTTTTTCCAGAAAATATTCAAAGATGAATGATCTCCCCTTAATAATTTTGGACAGCAACCATATCACTTCATGCACATCTTCAGCTGGTGTACTAGAACTGTGCAATATTTCATAAAAAATGCAAGCAGGGGTTTAGGAGAACATGTGCTGACAAGGTACACAGAAGGACAGACGGACGGACAAACAGACAGGGTGATTCCTATATACCCCCAAAACTTTGTTTGCGGAGGGTATAAAAAAAATAACAGGTTTAGACTACTCAGATTGCTAAATTGATTACACAACAGGGTCAAGTAGACCAGTACGGTCATACACGATGGACTATAACAAGATGTGTTTTTTTTAAAACAATTATCCCTTCAAATAAAAGTTAAGAAGAAACGTTTAGCATTAACGGTAATTTATGTGCTTCTGACAAATTATTATGTATTACCGTGTTTAAAGTAAAAGATTTGTAAAAAAGTTTTAGCTGCTAGCAAGAATTTTAATCAACCTTTTACTTGAAACACTGTAATTAATTCTTTAATCAATTGAAATGTTATCTCACAACTACTGATAATTGTAATTGGATGCAAATACAGAAGTCACCAAGAAGAATCCCGAAATGAGAATCCAACCATTATTTAGAAACAATTTTCAATTGAACAAAACCTTGGAAACATTTTCAATTAGCTCATTGTGTTTCTGTCTATCAATGTTATTGGTACTCTAATAATTCTTCGTCAGTAATGGTTCTCTGGAAAGTAAGGAATATAAAGAAAATAACAGAACTGGATTGCATCAGAAAGTAATAAATAACATTCCAATCATTTATATTTATAGAACTACATGTACCTGTCATAAAAAATTGAAAAATTATACGAAACAGATTTAACACAATAAGTTTCCAAATTTTGTTTGGGCGACTTAATAAACACACCTTTGAAACACAAAACACCATCTCTTAAGAATATATAAAATGTAAAAGTTTTAAATCTAGAAACTATGCCAAATAACATAAAAGTTTTTTTTTTCAAAACAAATTTTGTAGGTATTATGAAACATTTTCTCATACATGAGTTTAATGTATATATATATATATTATAACAAAATATAATTTCACATTTTGTAGTACAATCTGGTACAAAATGAAAAGGCTTCTCACAAGGAATACACATGCAAATTATGAAGGCCTTATCAATAACCATTCAAAAAATCCTTTGTTTGGGTTCTAGCGCTGCTGATGAGGAATTAATTTCCGAAATGGCCATACAGCTCATTTAAATTNTTGCAGTTGGAGTTAACATATGTGTTATGGTCTCATGTTCATTTTCTCCATATCCTTTCGTAAAATACTAAATGTTAAAGTTTTTATCCAGTTGTTCACATACCAAGGTACATGTATAGGCAACAAGGTCAAATATTCTGGTATACTAACAGAAAAGTCGTGCCACAACAAATGCACGTGCAAAATATGAAGGCCATGTCACATACTTTTCAAAAAATATACTAAATGTTAATTCTTTTTTTTTCTCAAAAAGTCCATCACATGCCATTGTCAAGTTTCTGAGGTCAAAAATTCTGCTATTGTTTGAAAGGTCTTGCCACAAGAAATATACATGCAAAACATGAAAACTGTATCACTTACAATTCAAAAGATATACCTAATGTTAAAGTTCTGCAGACAAACAGACAGACAGACCAAACACTATGTGCCCTAGAATCTTGGACTTTCCTGGCATTAAAAATTGAGATTCAGCACTTAATTCCAAGCATGCTAAGTCCATATGAATAAGGAGTATAACCAAGTCAACTATAGATTATAGCAAAGATATGTTCCACATATAACCTTCGCAGGGCAGATCAGAGAAATTTTACTACCAAAAAGTTACCCATATATCGTATGTCTACTAAAAGTACTTACTTGGAATTTTTATCCATCTCTCAATTTCACTCTGAGCAGAAGATTGAACTTCTTCTAGTGGCAGAACTTTGTCAACCAGACCTTTTTGTAAAGCTTGGTCTGTGTTGTATAGGAGTCCAAGTTGTAATGAAAGCTCTGTTTCTCTTTGTCCAACTGTATTTACCATAGAATCTTTGAACCTACATAATGCAAAAAATATTCTTATTGTGAAATTAATTAAGAAGATAAATGCAAAAAATTAAATAAAGATACTTTAATGTAATTTGTATGACATGATATTAAAATTTGTCAAACTTGTACACATAAAGACCAAGCTTGCACCTTTAGCACCAAAATAGAAGTTGTTCAGAAATTGTTCTTAGTTGTAGAATTCTCTCGCCATATTGCCTAATTGTTTTGCAATCCTCTGTTTGTGTTGGTAGGTAATGATGTTTCAATAATAACTTATTATAAAATCTCATTCTGTTATTTTTTTATTAGAATCTCCAATTCTTTGTGTGACACTGGAGTTAGTAATTATATGCACCTTTTGGCAGTTTTTGGAATATGGATTGTTTCTTATCTATGTGATGGCCAGTTTTAAAACTGTGCACATTCAAAAAGAAAACTTTTTAATATTGTAACAGTTAAACTAACACAACACTTCTTCTATTACGTTTTTAATATTTTACACATATATTTTACTTGTATAAAGTTATGTGGTTTTATATATATATTTTTATTCATTTATTATAATCGTTCAATATTCTTAACAGTTCTCGCCACAATATAGCTGAAATATTGCTGATCAATCAATCAAAATGGGAGTTCAGGTAATTTGCCATCACCTCCCTCAGTCTGTCTAGCCATTTCACCATGAGACACTAACTCTTCTTTCACCATTTGCTATTGGATCTTTATATCTGTAGAATTTACCTCTGTTATAAATTTAGATATATGTATGCAATAAGGCATTAGTTTATATTTTCCAAAATCTAATTCCAGAACTCTGAATAAGCTATGACTTGTTAAGCAAAAATCCTTTTCAAAATTCAGATGGTGATATAACCAGTAATCAACATATTACTAAGACACAATTACTCACCAGAATGGAGCTACAATGCCCTGCAATGAAGTCATGAAAAGATGTTTTAAACAGATTATCTGGGTCAATTATATTGTAAAGGAATAATACTTAAGTGGTGTTTATGAATATGTGATATTGATAAATAAAATTTGAATATTTACTTTGTTCATATTAACTACATATTTCAATATGTTAGTACATGTAATGTCTTGTATCAGTGTCCAACATTAATTGGCTGTTTAATTGAACCAAATAACATGGAAACAAATAAAGTGATACATGTATTACCAAAGAATTATCCTTGATCTTTGATATGAATTACTGGTAATGTGTTTTGAGAGCTCCCAAAAATTTCATTAAGCTCATATTGCTTTAAATATACAGATCCATGTGCAGTTGACACCATAACCTAGGCCAGAAAATGACTTCTCTTGATCATGTTGATTTTTTTATTTCTTTAGAAGTTGCTGGATTGGGCTTTAAAAACTATTACAAACTAGAGCTGTCACAAGTATGGGTACAATGATATACCCCCCCCCCTTTTCCCAGACAATATGCAAAATTAAAAATTCTGAGCCTATAAATAATTTCTATTGGTGCTAAGCAACCTTCCTAAAAGGTTTAAACTAATTTGAGGCACTTTGAATTTTCCTGCCATTTTGCAGTTTCCATGGCAATGACGACCATTTTGAAAGTTCTACAATAATGGCAGCTTTGATTTGTGATGGGTACTTAAATCCTACATTTTTTAATGATCATCATGTTACTATGCCTATTTAGTATCAACTTGATGTATGAAATGGTTACAATAATTGAAAGTTTAAAAGATTTTCCCATAGGCTCCTATGTTAAACTAAGATCAGCAGTGGTGGCCATTGCAGATTTATGATCGTTACTACTCCTACATTTTTCATGACCATCATGCTGCCATGCTTAATTAATATCAACTTGATGTATGAAGCAGTTTTCAAGAAGTAACAATTTACAACATTATCCCATACAGTCCTATCTTAAACTATGTTCCCCTGTGGCAGCCAACTTGGATGAGCTGAGAACCTGTTGAACATATGTAAAAACTGTAGTTTTTGATAAGCTGAACACTTTTGTTATTAAAACTTAACCTCTATCTCAAATAATTATGAAAAATAAGACCAAATGTATAAAATTACAAACATTTGCAAATAAAGGACAAGAACTCCTACATGGATATTTAGATGTTCTTCAAATTTACAGGTGGGTAGTTCTTGGAAAGCTGAACATTTTTGCAATTTAAAATTGACTTCTATCTACTAAAGTGTATCTAATAAAAAATTTTTAAAAAAATAAAAATTTTGAAGATTTTATTGAAAAAGGGCAATAACTAAGAGGCAGATCTTGAGATATTCTTATTTGAAAGAAAACAGCAAGTTACTCCTATGTTCTATTTTAAGAAAAATTGGCCATGTTGTTTGGTCTTCAACCAATTGAATATTTTGAAACTGCATACCCTGGTGATGATTCAGGCCAAGTTTGGTTGCAATTGGAATAATATTTTTGAAATTGTTGATGGACAGCAGACAAAGGGTGGATGGAAGACAGTTGCAAAGTGATGGCAAAAGCGCACATGGTCGTTTAGTCCAGGTCAGCTAAAAATTGACAGTGTCAAGTGACCCCAAGACTTTTCTTACTGTTGGCAATGCGGGTAAAACAAGAGACTCATATCAAACTGTATTGAAAATGTAGCTAAATGTGAGTTTATTGACTTATTTTGTTTAATAATATTACGATAATGTCGTAGAAGACATCTAAAAATTTGAAATTGTAGATCATCATGATTTTGTGCTTTTTGCTGTTCTGAACGTAAGTAAATGTGTAATATGTGAATCTATTAACAAAGGCAGATACATGGATGATAAATTATTCATAAACACAAACAATGTAAAAACTGAAGTTTGAATTCCAAGATGGAGATTTTTCCCCATATTATTGAAAACATGTACAATCTTTAATTCCTAATTGCTGTGCCATGATAACAAATTTGTCTTTTTTTTCATTTTTTTTAATACTAGTTGGCACAGAGTGCCAATAAGAAAAATTTACCTACAAGTTGTGTTTCATTCAATCCAATAGTAAAATTAGGAGCCATTATTCTGTAGTCACAAGCTGTGGCCATTAAACAACCTCCTGCAGGACTGTGACCCTAAACATAATTACAAAATGTTAACTTTGAAACCTAACATATTAGAAAAGCTAGGATTAAGATCCAAATTTTCAAGTTTTCCAAGTATAAATTTGCTGAAGTGCAGTTTTCAGTTTTTTGAAATTTATTAAAGAGCAAAACTCAAGTAAAAGTGAAGACTCGCTTTTGAACTCTATGAACTATTCTCTTATCCGGCGTGACATCACAAAGCTGAATTGACCAATCAGATCAGTCGATTTCGATCTTACACCCCCAATATAGGAGGTGACGCTATCGATGTTTACAGTTATAGTCTATGTAAAAAAATCAATATTTTAAATTGCAATAGATTCGGTGTTATAATAACTATGATCTTGAAATTCAGATATGATGTTTATATTGATGTGCCAAATGCATATATCGAGTTTCATTCAAATATCTTGAAAAATGAATGAATAACTGAAAGTTGAAGTTACTTAGATATATAGAGAAATGTGGACTTTTTCACCTCCTCCACAGGTAAAGTGCCTGGATGTCGAGATAAGAGAATAATTAATTAAATCTACTGTATACTTCTAAATACTTAACTAAAACTAATGAGAATGCTACTGTACAAATACTTAACCATAAGAAATGAGAAAGAATTTGCTAGAGATACATGTATTATAATGAAAATATTTTTTAAAACTTTGAAAAGGCATAATTCCTGCAAAACTATTCCACCATTACACCTGGATGTATCATTAATTCTAAGCTACTGTATAAATATTACTCAAATCTGATGCAATAGATTTGCTACAGTACTTCCAGTAATATGTGGTCAGTTTCCTATATTAATAAGAGGCATAATCCCTAAAAAATATTGGAACAGTAGTCCTCTTTGAAATCCCATCAGGTATGAAAGAGTTAAACCTTCTAAATATTAATGGAAATATTTGTTGGAGAGCTTACAATGAGTACAAACAGACATCTATCATTACCATATTTCCCACACTGCATTATGGTAGGGGTAAAAATTACGGATGGATAAAGTTTTTCACTTCAATTCTTCTTACATTTATAGCAGCTATGGTTATCAATGGAGACATGTATAGTTGTAACCACATGTCTTGTAGAGCTCTCCAAAATGTTTGTAATCGTTCCACCTTAGGCTGATACATCTCCAGGATATCTAATCCAGCACTAAAAATCTTGGGCACATCCTAAAATACATAAGGGTTTAATATAATGTATACATACATGTATTTATTTACCCAGATGCTCACTTTTCGTGATTTCTGACAGATCAAAATATACAAATACCTGTTTTTTTTAACAATTTATAAAGTTTCTGAAATGTAGGTTATACTACATTTATATCTTTAGAGGTATTTATAATAGCAACATACAGCTGCACCATGTGTCCTCCCAATATAAAAGCAATCTGACAGAATGCTTTGTTTTATTAACAAGTGTGGACCCAAATAGATGTCTCGCCCGTCCCTACTTGGTCACAAAATTGATGCCAAAACGCAAACTGCCTAAATCAGAAAACGTAAAATGTTTGCTAGACTGTGAAATTAGATTAACTGACAAAAGCAATACAGCAGACTGTCATGTATCACCCAAAACAAAATGCTAAATATCAATGACCTAACACAGCTAGATACTGAAAAACCAAACAAGTTAACTAGACTGTGAAAATGAGGTCAAGGGCAAAAACCAAATAGCAGGCTGTCATCTTCCATCTAAGACAAACCCATATACCAAATATTATTGAATTTACAACAATACATACTAGGAAACTTAACAAGATCACTGGACCGTGAAATTGAGGTCACAGACAAAAGCCATATAGCAGACTGTTAAATACTTCCCAAGACCAACATATATACAAAATATCATTGACCTACCACTTATAGTTACTGAGAAAATGACCAAAGTACATAAACTTGACATGTTCATTGGACCATGAAATTGAGGTCACAGACAAAACCATATGACAGACTATCATGCACTACCTAAGACTAACCTACATATCATATATCATTGACCTACCACTTATAGTTACTGAGAAACTAAACTAAGCACATAAACATTTAACATGTTCATTGGACCGTGAAATTGGGGTCACAGACAAAAGCCATATAGCAGACTGTCATGTACTTTTGAAGACTTACCTATATACCAAATATCATTGACCTACCACTTATATTTACTGAGAAAATGACCAAATCACAAAAACTTAACATGCTCACTAGACCGTGAAATTGAGGTCAAGGACAAAAGCCATATGACAGACTGTCATGTACTACCTAAGACCAACCTACATACCAAATATCATTGACCTACCACTTATAGTTACTGAGAAACTGAACTAAGCACAAAAACTTAACATGTTCATTGGACCGTGAAATTGAGGTCACAGACAAAAGCCATATAGCAGACTGTCATGTACTACTCAAGACCAACTTATATACCTAATATCATTGACCTACCACTTATAGTTACTGAGAAAGTGACCTAATCACAAAAACTTAACATGAAAGTTTACGCCGCCTCCGCCATCATACTTTGTACGCATATGTCTTGCTTTCCGCGCCTTTCGTCGCGGGCGAGACAAAAATACATCTGATTGTAATATATTTTTTAGATGTGACCGATTTCTTCAGGGATTAAACACTGTTTAAAAGGAATTTATTGAATATAAAGAAGACTAATTCACTCAAAAATATAGAAGTCCAAAGGACTTTTATGATATGTTTGTCAGCGACTTGGTCCCCTTTATACTCCAATAATTACATTCATTCTGCCTCATATGGAAATCCTCATATTTGATTGGTTACAAGCACTTTCAATCATTTATATCAGTAAAACTACACCAGCATGCGATTCATTGACAATGACATAAGTAAAACAAGAGGAGGAGTAACCTAGACAATTAAATGGCGCATCATTCACAATTTTCATTAAAGTTATCTTGTATGAACACTTGATGAAAACTAAGTATTTAATGCAATATTTTGAACACTGGCTGAAAACTAAGTATTTAATGCAATATTTTGTAGTTTTATTGTCGTGTAAAAGCTTGGACCATAGCACATTTTTTTCACATAAAGGAAGTGTGTTATCATTCATATGTGCTATGGGCCACACTTTTACACTCCAATAAAACTTCTAAATATTGCATTCAATTCTCATATAAATTCCTTTCAAATGGTATTTAATCGTTGTACACTGTAACTTTTGATTTCAATTCTTATCTTTATAATGCCAGTCAGATGTTTTTGTTCTATTTGATGGTCTTGTCCGTTGTCGTATATATATGATGAACTTAAATGTAGTTTGGTTAATGTAATCTTTCTAAAAATAAACTACTTAAAAAATTTCTTCCAGAAGTCAATACAGCCTATCATATCAGCATATTTCCTAATATGCAAATTATGTAAGAATTATTACTGTAAAGTGACATTTTCATTCGAAAAAAATGAACCAAAATACAAGAGATGTAAATCTGGTGCTGGATTTAGGGAAAGCAGAGATTACACAATAGAGATAATTTGATAAAAGGAGTTTCATATAGAAATCACTAGAGAAACTAGTACAACTCTTTCACAATTTATCAATAATTTTTATCTATATATTCAAATAATATAACAATTTAAAAAACATACAAAGTCTGAAAAAGATCTGTAATAAATTTGATTTTAGAGTTATCCCTCATCAAGTCATTTTTCCTATCATTACTATGTAAAACCCTTCAATATTCAATTTCAATTGCTGCACTTAAATGAATGGTGACCACCAAATCTTATTTTAGATTTCTTAAACTAAAACAATTATGTTTCAACAAAAAAAAAATTCACAAAATTCTTTAATAGGAAATTAATACCCAGCAGACATTTGAAGCATATCAAAGTAACAGAAGTGAAGTATACCAATATTCAAGTCTCACAAATGTATGGTATAAGGCAAACCAATAACAACATCACACAATTTCAGCAACCCTAAAGAACCATGACTATCTGTGTCAACATGGTACCTTCTTCTGTTTTGAATGCACCTGTTTTCTCACAAAAAAAGGAATGGTAAGGAATTATCTATCAACATAAGACCATAATAATAGAAAAAATTCTTGATACTCGTCTCACCAGCTCTGATTTTTAAGGCCTTGATAGTTTTTATTTTTGCTTTTTTCCAACTATTTGGTCATTTTCTGCACAACTTACTGTATATTTCACCAAAATTGGAAATCTAAAAAAATAATAATTTGTCCACCCACCCTGTGTTCAAAAGGCTGCATAAGATTCAATTGAACTTTCTTTATATTACCATAACTCAACTCACAGATGTTAATATTACACCTCGACATTTCTTGTTTTGTTCTAGTGTAACCAGTGAGCTTCTTATATCTTGTAAAAATTCTAAGTTAAGACTGTTCACTGGTGGTTTTTTCATCTTCATAACTGCAACACCTGCAAAGAGAAAACTATTCTTGAAAGATAATTACAAAGAAACCATGTTAATGACAAGTGTGAAGACTGCAGATACAGTTGAACTGTGATAACTCAAACACCATGGATGTCTCAAACCCGTTTTCTGGACCCTTTGTTTGAATTTAAATATGAGGAGGGGCAGGAGGAGGTCTGATCCTGGAATCCCGACTTTATTTTTTCTAAATCCCGAAATCCCGAACTACAAAGAAACTTAAAGACTAATGAAATCCCGATTCCCGGTGAGTAAATTTCCCGAAATCCCGGGCTTAAATCATAAAAATCCCGAAATCCCTGGCTTAAAAACATCCAATCCCGACATCCCAAAAAAGGTCCTGCCCCCTCAAATATGGTTCAACCTCGATAGCTGAAACTGTTTTCATTGATCTCTTGGGTGTTAGAGCCATTGAAGATTGTTTATAAACAGACCTAAAGCCCAAAAAAAAGGTTGTGTGTTTAGAGTAACCTGATTCTACCTAAATTTTTAGGCCTATTAAACCTAACTTTTTATGCATTTTTTACAACAAGCACTGTTAATGTTAGAAATGTTCCCCAATTACTACAATTGTAAAAATAATATTAAAAAAAAACAAATTTCCTACCTACCCTACCTTTTACCATGTTATCACAAACACACAATTTATTTTTTAGGCCTAAGGCTAGTAGTACTTGAAATTTGTACATCTTGCTTTTTAATACAGAAATGAAATCTCCAAAGCAAACCTTTCTTGTCAGTACTCAATTGCTGATGCTTGCCTGTTACATATTTTCATGAGATCATAATTATCATATACATGTACAAGGATGAAAGTATGGCAAATGGTAAGACTGGTTATTGTTAAGAAGCCGAAGTTGTACAATGGTTAATTGTGTTATTTCTTAGCTAGGTAATAAAAGAAATAAGTGCTAAACAAAAAAAATTAGTCTTAATTTGTGCATTGAAATTAAACGTATCAGTAATCTATGCTAAGTCAATTTGATAATTTTCAATAATTCTAACAGTTTTTGTTTACAAATTTAAGAAAAGTACCTTTTTGTTCATCCAATGATATGTCTAGAGTAGTTGACATACATCTGTATCCATATCTGAAATTCCTTGCCACTACTCTTCTCATTAAACCTGGAAAAATATAACTCAATTAATATTTACCAATCAATGTATTTTCTTGCCACTTCTCTTCTCACTTAACATGTAATTACATAAAGAAATACAACATTCGGAAACTTTAGAGTTATCGGAAAAGTAATTACAAATTCAATGTGTGAACAATGGATTTTTAGCCAATGATTTTAAATTTTACATTTCATGAAGAATTTGAACAAAAAATGGCAAGGGTGTCTGGAACCCCATTCCTCCTTGATAAAAATACAAAATGCACAATTGATATAAAGGAAATTTATGTAAAGATACACAAATCAAGTCAACAAAAGACGTTTGGCTGTTATTATTAAACTGAATGATTTTTACATATTAATTAACCTTGATCACTGACTCTATAATGAATTGCTACAGGAGAGAACTTGATCATAGTTCCACAGGAGAGAAGAAATTATCCCTAATACACATCTTTGTTACTCGATACAAAGGAGTGATATGTTACATTGACAGTTGATCGATGATACATTGTGATAATTACAGAGAAAGTAAGCCACATTCAATCAATAATTTTTGGGGGAATAACTGAATGAACAAATACCCTGAACCTCAGCATTGAGTATCTTCTACAGCCAAACATTCCATTTCTGGCAGTATGAAATGTTAAATTCTAAATCTAAGTATTAAAGAGGTGTAAAACTCGAGATGACTGTAGCAAAGCCACAAAAGGATACCCCATGTACCCTCATTTCCTAAAAATAAATGAAAAGTCAAATTATCTGTCCTTACTGGTGTAGGACAATAATTATATTTCTTCATGCACATCTGCATATCATATCATTCTTACGTGCAAAGTTTGATCAAAATCCTTCAAGTGTTTTAAAAGAAGTTCTGCTAATGAGGTAATGTCAGAGGAATCAATGAAAAGTCGAAAGTCCAATTATATCCTCTTCTTGGTGTCAAATAATAATTATATCCTTTAATGCACAAGTCAGGAATATGTTGGTCATTGGCTTGTCCTTGTCTTCTTATATTTATTTATTTAAATGCACATTTATACCCATATACATTAGGGTTGAAGGCATACATGAATAATAACAAAACCATAATAAAACAAAANAAAGATTACAAAATGAAAAATCATGCAGTTGTTGAGTCCACTCTCCTCAGCGCAAAAGACCTTGTAACGAATGAAGCAGTATACTGCACGATTTGTGGACAATTTAAACATACATATAGTTTATCTGGTTTACTTTCAATATTTGGTATTAAACGTTTTATTTCCTGTAGATAGTTTTCTCTCAGTTTTGTGTTATTATTACATGAAAATAAGAAATGTTCTTCATCATCAATGGTGTTGGAATTGCAGTTCTTGCATTTTCTGTTTTCTCGTTGAATATTTTTGTACCTTCCCCTTTCAATTTCTAAAATATGATCGCTGACTCTTAATTTTGTTAGATATTTTCTATTTTCAAATTTTTTTTATATTTTCCAAATATGGTTCAATTTCATATTTTTTCTTAAATTGACTATAAAGAAACAATTTATTACTTTCTGTGAGAGAATTTAATTTTTTTAAAAATAACGTCTTATAGTCTTCTTCAAGTAGTTCTTTCACATACTTTGTAAATTTAGGTTTTTCTGTATGAAAATTTATATTTTCTATATATGTGACATCAATATCAATTTGACTGCCAATATATTTGGCAAAAGTAAACCATGAATATGACCCCATTTCATGTAGTTGTTTTGAGAGCTTATATGCATCATATAATAAAGGATTAACATCAGTAGAAGAAATTCTTGCCATATACTTTAATGTTTGTAATTTTATATACATATCCATTGGATACTGACCAAGTTCAGCTCGTGCGGATATATTTATAGATTTTTTACTTAAACCTAAAATTGATTTACAAAATTTTAGGTTTACTTTTTCAATATTACTGTTGTCATTAGATGCTATGACATCAAAACTTGAATAAGATTTTTTAGCTCTCTCTTGAGAATTTATAACTTTTTCTAAAAAATCCATATACCAAATCTCTGAATTGTACATTAAAATTGGTTTAATTAGGGATTCAAAAAGTTTTTTATACAAGTGTATAGGCACATTTCCAATATTATTTAAAGTTTTAAACATACTAAACATGACTTTATTTCCTTTTTTGGTAAGTTCAATATGAGATGAGTGAAACTTGCCAGAAGCTTCAATAATATTACCTAAGTACTTAAATTTAGTAACTTCTTATAAAAATGTGGTTTGTTTCCATTGATTTATTTATTTTTTACCTTTTTGGGGCCATTTAGGGCTTGCTATATACATGTATGGTGTGAGATTCCTCACTGTGTTGAAGACCGTACGGTGACCCCTAGATGCTTTGTTTTGGGTCGTTTTAACCTGGATATGGGATGTTGTCTCCTTGACATTTACCCCATTTCCTTTCTTTTTCATACCTAAATACAGTGTCCTTCTTTTGTGTAAGGTTTTATCCAAATCCTTCGAGTGGTTTAAGAAGAGTACTAGTAATTTTTGCCAAAGCAATCAATGAAAAATATCAAAGTCAAATTATCTCCCCTGCATGTTGTCAGACCATAATTATTCCATCATGCACACATGTATATAATGTCATTCCTTTAATATATAACTTCATATATGCCTTATAAAGATTATAAATGACATTTTTAAAAAAATATTTAAAAAATTCTAATGAATATAAATTTGAGTTCTATTTGCAAACGATTGCTTTTGCGATAGTGTAAATTAAGATGAATAATTACAGGTACACATTTTTTAATGTGAAAAACATGGTTATTAACAGCAAAGTTGGTCTCAATGCACTGTTGCAGAAACTAATGTATTGTGGGTAGAGAGCACAAAAAATATTTTCGACAGACGGACGGACTGACAGGGAGATAACTATGAACCCCAATCTTTGTTTGTGAAGGGTATAAAAAAAACAAGCAGTGGGCCCACAATTTTTATTGTAAGTTTAAGAAGTTTAGTAGAATAGGTTGGGAACACTCTCCCGAGCCGAATATTGTACATGTATCCCAAACGGGACATTATATCCCAAACAGCTTATCAATTATTTGGCATTTTTGCCATTAAAATTTTGACACATACATGACATATGTGCACCTTTATATTTTACGAAAGGATAGGGAGTAAATGAACATGAGACCATAACACATATGTTTACTCCAACTGCAATAATTTTAATGAGCTGTATGGGCATTTCGTAAATTAATTCCTCATCAGCAGCACTAGAACCCAAACAAAGGAAATCCATAAGTTCATAAATGTTTTAAATGCATAAAAGCAAACGAAATCCGAATAATCAGTAATATCAAATATAGCTAAGGACAAAACTACAATGGAGGGAGTTAATCCTATGTTTTAGAATTTACATAAATTTAAATTTTATACATGTAAAAGATCAAACAAACAACTTTTTAATGAAGTTTTCTCACTTCAGATATGTGTATGAAATTGATCCTTTCTTAAATGCCAATTCTCCTGAGGATCAATCTCTTAAAGAGGTCTCAAGGGAGGTTCCCATTCCCGAAATCCCATCAATTTAGATACTTTCCAATTTCAAGGGGAGTAAAATATTTTACAACTTTTTCCCGAAAATTTTCTGCAGTTTCCCAGGGATGTGATTTAATTTGGTTACAGGAAGTCCTGCGGAAAAAACAGAAATAACCAGAAATCATAAATAGAACATAATATACAACTAGAGGCTCAGAGACTGAGCCTGTATCGCTCACCTGGCAAAATGCTTTTACGACAAACATGACTAAAAAAGATGTTTTCTTACCAATGGGGTAAAAGGTTTAGCTATGTTCTTCATTAGCACCCATGTTTTTTTGTCTGATCCTATTGAAATGAATAATTTTTGCAAAGGACCTTCTATACATTTCAGAAATGATGACTATAAAGATGGTTATCTCATTCCTGGCACCAATGTTAAACTATATTCTGCACTGGATGNCATCTAAGAAATTCTGTTGACTACCATCAAGAGAAATCCAAAGAATAAAACTCATGTTGAAATCCAATGAAAAATAAAGATTTCACATGTTTTGAAGTATTGCAATTTGGCCCCTTTGAACCATTATAGCTTGGAAACTGAAGAGCAACGTAAAATATACTGCCGTATCACTGAAAGCTTAAAAAGAGAACAATCCAAAGATAAAAATCCCATCAAAATCTAATGAAAAATAGACTTCACATATTTCTAATGATTGCAATTTTGACCTCTTTGACCCCTTATAGCTCGGNGACTATGTTCTGCGCTGGTAGCCATGTTTTTAAGGGAATCGGAAAAATTTCGGCAATCTACATAAGAGACCTTCCATACATCATTCCTGTAAAGTTTGGTTCCATTTGCTTTAGTAGCTTCAGAGAAGATAGCAAATATATGCTTTTCCCATAGGGTCACATGTTAAACTATGTTCTGCGCTGGCAGCCATGTTTTTTCACGGATCGAAAAAA